>CM054177.1:148967662-148985162 GCA_028829895.1 Sinotaia quadrata | reverse complement strand
TTATAAAGTATTAGTAAATATAGAATGTATTTATATTTTATTGGTTTTCTCCATGTATTACAATTATGAAATCACATATTGAAGAAATGACAAATTTTCATGTGTTTTGTCTGATATATAACTGAAGAACAATCTTATTAAGATCAAATCATCTGCACATTTCAGAATTGAATGAATTATTTATATAATTAATGCAGTTATTATTTATATTAAATTAATAAAGATTAAGATTTTAAAAAAATCCTATCCTTGTGAAGCGTGTTTGAAAGAAAGAATAAAGAATTACACGCGTCATTTATATAGCAGAATCACTGGCGCATGAAAATACCAGTCTTGATTTATTTTAAACGACAGAAACATTAAGGAGAAAACGTCGAGCCTGCCGGTTATGTAGTGGCGAGTCCTTTAGATGTCGTTACTTATTCACAGTACAACACACCATTCTTCATCTTCTTTGCCACTCCCCCGCTACTGGGCATATCTCTCTGCATTTCATGGAGTGTACGAATCAGTGAGAATCTCAAGTTTAGACCGGCAATTCCTTATCGAACACTCTACTTGACACTATATTTGTGTATTTGTTGTTTACAAATGACAAAGTTCAAAGTACCTCAGTTAATATGAAACTGCCTAATTGTTTCTTATCAGTCTCTGGCAACATCTGTCTGAATATATGAACTTCTCTTGCAAAAAACACGTGTACACCTTTCAAGGTATGTGCAGTTGTAAATTTATCAATTTTACTTTAATTCTGTTGTTTTACTACAGAATTAAAGTTGACACATTTAGAACTGCAAATAACTTAAGAGAGTTGAACTTTGAAAAAAGTAAATTGAATCATTTAAAATCACTATAGGCCTACACATCGCCAGCTATGTATAGCATATGTACACGTATACAGATATATGCACATACAAACACTATACATCTAATAAGATGGTGTTAATTATTAATCCCATCCTGGCTCCAGCACGTCAGCGTTATGATGGGTTAATTTCTTTAAATTATTATAATCCCGAGTTACAGGTTGGCTAGCACCGGGTTACCATCTTTCTGTACCTCGTACTTTTCTAGACTATGGCTCGCGAACTCCCACCCCCTGAAAAGGCCCCATTAATGCTCTCCTTTATACATTGAACGCACACTGATTACATTCATTCTCTACTTGTAACAGTTACTGTGAGATGAAAAGTTGTAAATGAAACATTTGCGATAATGTAGAGATGTATTGAACTCTTGTAGCATGATACTGTTTTCCTCTATGCAACACCAAGACAAAACTCTAACAGCCGCACCAACGCCACCGTTCCCCGAAAACTCGTGAAGGGAGCGTGTTCCACTGGAGCATTACAGAACATCTTACACATCTGTGGCGACTTAAATTGTTATCGTAACCACCACCACCACCACCGTTGTCTTTGAGAGCCATGTAGCGAAGAAGAAAGAGTGCGTTGGCGGGCCAACGCAACGCGTCTGCGTCGCCAGGAAATTAAAGTTCTCTTATGTAAAACAGATTGTCGTGTTGTCATCTCTTGTTATGGCTGTCGTCATGCGTGTGACGTATTGTCTTCCGTCATCCATCGTGTTTTTCTTCTCACATCCTCTGGTAACCCGCTACACTACTGCAGCACTAACATTCGACACCCATCACAAATTCACTAATAATAACGCGAAATAGTTGTTGTACAACTTTTAACATGAAATGAGAATAGTTATGTGTGACACCAATGCTACACTAGCCAATGTTATGATTATTATTGTCAATTAATCAAACATAACTAATTACAAGGGATGGTGGTCTTAATTTATGTTATTAATAATTCTCCAAACGACACCACTCGTCTCTCTCACTTGACAGATATGCGGGCACTGTAAACATTTTATCAATTCCTCAAAATTAAAGACAAACATTTACCATCACACAGTATTTCCGCAGGTGGAATATTTCTTACTAAAGGAGAAGATAAATCCGTTTTCAAATCTATATTTAGGGAGCCCCCATCCACCCAATTTCTTATCCAACATAAAGTTATCAATATGCATAATACGTTCAGTATATTTAACAAAACAATTATTAAATCAAATATACAACTTATGAATATAGTCAGAATGTTGACATTTACATCAAATCAAAGTCCAATTAATGCTAGACAATCATTCAGTGTATCCTAGCATAGATATTAGCAGTCTATTAACATAAATATATAATCAAGTTCATGTATTTCATCAGGTAAATGAGAGTAGTGTTTCGCAGAATAAATGAAAGTTGATACACATAATCTTTTCAAAGATGTTGGCTGTCACTGGCACAATCATGCAGTTTGCAATGAGTCACTGTCTTTCTTATTCACGCAACAGTCTTACTTGTCCCTTCTAGGCACGTCACAGAACTGTTCCAGAATCCTTGAAGAGCTCACAATGCACACCATAGAGAATCGTCATGAATTTCACATGCACTTTCAAGCACACCATAGAGAATCGTTAGCTTAACTGTTATGACAAGACAGAATCATTAGACTATCACTTTGGACTATGAAAACAAATGATAGAAATTACTTCACTAACAAATATGTTAAAATAATAACAAAAAATTTAATAAAGAAAAGCTAACACGATTAAAAAAAATAAATTCATCATAAGCCAGTTCCCTAATTCACAATCAGCACTTAACTCATACCCTGGAATGACATCATAGTCTTGTAGACCTGAATCTCCCATGGCACTCAGATCAAAGTCAGAATCACGCCAAAGACAAAGTAACCAAGATAAAACAGAACTGCCACACAGGCAACCAGCCACAAAGGCAGTCAGCTACAAACACGCAACTACAGAACAAGTCAGAAAGCTCAGCAGCCAGAAATAAAAATAAAAACCCTGTAACACAAACAATTGCAAAGCCTAAATGTCCAGTCTATTGCTCTCTTAATAAATACTAAGTTTGGCATAAGCCTCTGAAAGAAAGAAATGTTAATATGTTCAAAATAAACATAGAATATAACATCCTAATAAGACCTAACCATACAAAGACGTTTTATTTTATGCAGCCAAGGATTTTGCTCTCAGATACAAGCTGTCATCGGGAAGGACTCTCCCAGTTGCCCTCCAAAGACAATTTCAGGAACGAATGAAGATAAAAAATCGTATTATGGGTCTTTTATCAACCTTGGGATCACACCTGCGCCTATTAGACACGCTTTCGATCCGACCAATTGCTTAGTGCTAATACGGATTATGCCTTTCTAACGACTTCTAAACGCACACGCTGACCTAGCTAACAACACTTCACATTGTATACCAAAACACACAAACGCCGCAAAAATAATCTCCAGCTAGCTTACTGGCCATTGATCACGCAACTTAAACAACAAACACTATCACCTATCTGCTGCAAACATCAAACACCGGTCAGTAAATCTACCCCCATGCACACTCATTCATTCAGGACCTCAATTCTAAGTCAACATGAGGCAATAAGCACACGTCATTCAAATTACAATAATGTTCAATTTAAATGCAACAATGAAAATTTATATAAAATATTTGAGAAAAAAATTCCCCATCATACAACAGTAGTGATGAACCTTTATTGTGCTCATTAAAACAGAACGTGCTCTTGTTGTTAGATGTGCATAGAGTGAAGATAGTATCATTGACATGCTAATTTGGTCAGTGCTTCTCCAGACTTGACTTGGAACAGGTGAGGATAGAATCGATTCCAGCTGAAATCGATTTCACCATAAAGGCAGTATATTTCAGACTGACTGAAATTATGGAAAGCACTTTGAGCGGGAGCCGCCTATGTGCAAAATGACTTAATTTGAAGGGGGGGGGAGGGCGCTTACTGTCTAGGTCGATTTCACGCTGGAAATGTACCTGTAATTTATTTAACTTGCTTAATTTAAGACATTCCTTCCGGTCTCGGCCAATTTCGCGCCACCTTTTAAAATAAGTCACTCAGTAATTTCTGAGTGCTTCCAGCCTCTGCCGATTTCGCGCTGGGGAAAATGGTGGGATGGGGTACCTTTAATTATTATTTTTTATAATAGCAATTTCCGGCAATCCCCTGATTTCGATGCCCGGCTCGGGGTGTGCCGCTGCTGTGAGAGTTGAAGATGAAGAGAGTGGATGTTGTTAGGAAATTTGTAAAGTGGTCATGTCAGTGTGAGCTGTAGTGGATACATGCGATTTCGATTAGTGACGTATTGTATCACGCATCTTAACTTGACGTCATGAACAACGCAATTGTTCAGTCCGGACTCCCGAGAAGGTATGCATTTGCAGTAGCGTTGTGGTCATAATTTTCCACATTTTTTTACAATTTAGCCTTTACTGTTTGTGTTCTATTCATTGTTATTTTTCGTTTTAAAAAAATACTTATATAGCTTCTCATTTTGTTCATTAGTAAGTTTTTGTGTTTGTGTTTGCAGTGAAACTTATATTAGAAGAAGTCAGGAATAGAATACCTATGAATCTATCCAATGAGATCGACCAACACTCTCCGTACATAGAAAGAGTAGCTCTATGGGTGTGGTTGATAGGGTCACCAACACTACTGATTGTCGGCACACTGGGCAGCATTATCTCTATCACGGTAATGAGCAGAAAAAACTTACAACTTTCACATGCAATAGTTTTTCTGCTTGCTTTAAGTGTCATGGACTTACTGGTACTATACACAGGACTGTTGCGCCATTGGATGAAACAGTTGACGGGTACAGATATTAGAGCTTATAGTTCACTGTCATGTAAGGTGAGTTCCAGGAGTTTGTGACCTAATCTGTGCTCTTTGCAAATTGTATTTTAATCGTTATAGGGAAATCTTTTCCAAATTAAGGATTACTTATGCATTTCATCTGTCGATTAGATCAGGTGGGATCGTGCCATGAGACGTGGTCGTGTTCCACAATATTATGTCATTACCTTTACATCTCTATATCTTCCCTTCAGTCGCATACACACACTCATACTTACAACAGTGGTGGTTTACATTGACAGTTCACATATTGTATTGCGTATGATGTCACTAATTTATAAACGAAACAAGGTAGAATGGGCTAGATCTTCATGTAATCAGATGTAGTTACAATTTCAAATGTCATTTATTGTAATGTAGAAGTAAATGTAGAAATATGCTTATATTATTTTTCACTTTTATCCATGCACTATCTAGAAATATTTAGCTAGAAATGAAATCATAAAATGTGGAAATGAAGTTTGTGTCAGTAGTGTTAACATATTTTAAAGTTCTCTTTTAAATCATCGCATTTCATAAGTGAATAAGTCAACAAACAAGACAATAAAATAATCTCATAGGTGTATCTTCCGCATAGTATTAGACCACCCACGTGAAGTTACATTTCATAATTTCCATGCATGGCTGCAAGATGTTCAGCCCGTGAGTTTCTTCAGTACAGAGTCCAACAGAATACAGCAAAGTCCAACAGAATACAGCAAAGTCCAACAGAATACAGCAAAGTCCAACAGAATACAGCAAAGTCCAACAGAATACAGCAAAGTCCAACAGAATACAGCAAAGTCCAACAGAATACAGCAAAGTCCACGCAAAATGGAAAATTCAATAAGTCTGGACTGGAAAGGGGGTCTGCTGAATATTGGTGCTGAGGGATAGACATTCAGCTGGCAAGGGAATGGGTTTGATTTACTGAGAGCTCAATCATTGAGTGCTTAAACAGACGGCATTTATGGTGGCCTGCTAACATGCTGATACGACACTTTCTTTCACCGGAAGTCCTAAAGTGCAGCACTCGCAGGCCAATGAGTGATATCCAGATGTATGAAAACAACTTGAAAATACTTGCGGCATAGTCATTTATAGAGACGAAAAAGGTTAGGTATCATATAAAACAGTAATAAATTGTTAACATTTCTACGTGCACATCCCAGAGCTATTTATGTATAGGACATTATAATATAATATAATATAATATAATATAATATAATATAATATAATATAATATAATATAATATAATATAATATAATATAATATAATATAATATAATATAATATAATATAATATAATATAATATAATATAATATAATATAATATAATATAATGACGTGATGTAGTGTGAACACGATCCAACAATATAGATCAGAGCCTAACTTAATATAATATAACAACACAACACATCATCACATTAACATTTACATAACATAACATAATAAGTATTTGGCATTAATGCATGACATCAAATCTACTTTAAGCCTATTAAATATAAGACGAGATTTGTATGACTATGGAGTCAAAACTTAAGCTCATACAATGTAAAAAAGCGCACACACTAACTCACAAAACTTAAGCTCATACAATGTAAACACGCGCACACACTAACTCACACAATGAGATAGATTGGATGCTAGATATAATTTGTCGACAGTGTGGTTTTTCATCATGTAATATTTCGTCCAGTAGATACACTCTTGGATGGTCTATGCGACCCTTGACATTAGCGTGTGGATTATCGTGCTCTTGACCATTGAGCGGCTAGTTTCGGTTTCTTACCCATTCAGTGTAAAGAAATATTTCACCCACAAGACCTGCATAGGCATGACTGTTGCGATAAGTGTAGTAATGCTGGCCATCAACTCACATATGCTTTACGGAATTGTGAAGTCTCCACCTACAAAAAGGTAAAAGCGATAATTAATTTAAGCATATGGACATGCATTTCTAATATTTATTTAAATCAAGCTGGTTCCTTCTTTTAATGGTAACTTATAAATACAGTATCTTATCTGTCACCATTTTATCGTTGATCAAATGCACAATATCTGTTTTCGTCTCTGTCCGTTTTGAGAGCCATTCCTATCGCACTCCTAAACAAGGTTGTTTTAACACATTAGACTTGGAGTCGTACTATCATCTGATTTGGAATGCTATTTTTATTCTGTGTGCAAGAGTATGAATCTGGCGGCTTGTGTGTATGAATGTAAGATGGAATTGGAATGTGTGAAAGGACTGAACAATGAATAAACAACCCGCACTCACTCTCATCCGAAAACCACCGAGGCAAAGACTTGTTTAACAAGTTTAACAATGAATAAACAACCCGCACTCACTCTCATCCGAAAACCACAGAGGCAAAGACTTGTTTAACAAGTTTAACAATGAATAAACAACCCGCACTCACTTTCATCCGAAAACCACAGAGGCAAAGACTTTTTTTTAACAAGTTTAACAATGAATTTATATTCAAGGATGGGGAGTCCTTTTATGTGGTTGTTAGTCAGTCACTCAAATCCTCCCACTCACACAAGCAATGGACGAGAAGTAAGATTAATGGATGATTCTAGGCGAAATATTCTCAAAAGAAACTAACAAATAAAAAAAACCCATTCTTTTGGTGATCTACCCCACCCCCCACCCGATCTCAACGTGTCAAAACAGAGGTCGTACAAGCAAGAAAGTCAGTAAATTGAATTAAGTGTGTACACAAAACAAAGGCCGTACAAGCAAGAAAGTCAGTAAATTTAAGTGTGTACACAAAACAAAGTCAGTAAATTTAAGTGTGTACACAAAACAAAGGCCGTACAAGCAAGAAAGTCAGTAAATTTAAGTGTGTACACAAAACAAAGTCAGTAAATTTAAGTGTGTACACAAAATGATCACATTAAATTCCATGCAACAAATTTAAAATTCAGAGAATACGCAAAAATAAAATAGTAATTTATAAAAGTTAAGATTGTTAACTTAATAATTCTATTAAAACATGTGCAAATGGAATAATTTTATCACATATGTATTAAAAATACACTTAGATATTTTCATTGTATTTGTGCAATACATTTACTTTTCCTCTCATTCTGCACTGCATCAGCAATGGTACTATGAAGTGTGTCTATTTGACTGAGTCATACACGGATTTCATTATGACTGACTGGACGTGGATTGACTTCTGTGTATTTTCCCTCGTGCCTCTGGCTATCATCATAGTGAGCAATACTGTCATTATCTGGAAGGTGAGTACAGAAATATAAATTGTTTATTTAAATATCATTCTATCCGTTTTCACCCTCCTCCACTCTCTTCAACTTTCTCAGACTAAGTATTCAATCTTACGAATAATGATGGAAGCATATACATCTCTCTCTCTGTGAAACACATTTTCGATTTCGGATAGACTGCATTCGAATTAATTAATTATAATGATATCCATTAACTAAGTGGCGTTGGAGTCACCATTAGTATACTACAACATTGATACAAAAACTTGCAGACATTCCTTTGAATCCACAAACGGATTGGAGTTACATATGCCAGCACACAGGCCAATATAAGCAATAAAACTAATGGCATAATTACAGAATACACATACGAAATATCAAACCAAACCCATCCCCTCCGATAATACACAATACAAATCATGGAATAATTACAGAATACACATACAAAATATCAAACCAAACCCATCCCCTCCGATAATACACAATACAAATCATGGAATAATTACAGAATACACATACAAAATATCAAACCAAACCCATCCCCTCCGATAATACACAATACAAATCATGGCATAATTACAGAATACACATACAAAATATCAAACCAAACCCATCCCCTCCGATAATACACAATACAAATCATGGAATAATTACAGAATACACATACAAAATATCAAACCAAACCCATCCCCTCCGATAATACACAATACAAATCATGGCATAATTACAGAATACACATACAAAATATCAAACCAAACCCATCCCCTCCGATAATACACAATACAAATCATGGCATAATTACAGAATACACATACAAAATATCAAACCAAACCCATCCCCTCCGATAATACACAATACAAATCATGGCATAATTACAGAATACACATACAAAATATCAAACCAAACCCATCCCCTCCGATAATACACAATACAAATCATGGCATAATTACAGAATACACATACAAAATATCAAACCAAACCCATCCCCTCCGATAATACACAATACAAATCATGTCATAATTACAGAATACACATACAAAATATCAAACCAAACCCATCCCCTCCGATAATACACAATACAAATCATGGCATAATTACAGAATACACATACAAAATATCAAACCAAACCCATCCCCTCCGATAATACACAATACAAATCATGGCATAATTACAGAATACACATACAAAATATCAAACCAAACCCATCCCCTCCGATAATACACAATACAAATCATGGCATAATTACAGAATACACATACAAAATATCAAACCAAACCCATCCCCTCCGATAATACACAATACAAATCATGGCATAATTACAGAATACACATACAAAATATCAAACCAAACCCATCCCCTCCGATAATACACAATACAAATCATGGCATAATTACAGAATACACATACAAAATATCAAACCAAACCCATCCCCTCCGATAATACACATACAAAATATCAAACCAAACCCATCCCCTCCGATAATACACATACAAAATATCAAACCAAACCCATCCCCTCCGATAATAAACTAAAGGCATCACAGCACCACTATCAACAGACTTAAGTTTGTTCACACTCTACTACAACACAAATGAAATTCTGACACTCAGAACATGTAATCAGTGCAGTAAAGATAATGTAATACAACGCTCTTTGTTATAATGTTCAAGAATAAGTACTGCAAAATGATCAAAATAAAAATAAGCAAAGAGAAAAATGCCATTTAACACAGAAACATTACTCTAAAAGTACGAAATACATATACACATTGACGCGAATACACCAGACAATATATAATATACCAATACCAAAGAGACCCCCAAAATGGGGACACTGACCAAGACCCGATTTTCACAAAATTCCCCGATTTGTTTATTTTTGAAGAGTAAAATACAAAACATATATATATAGTTTATATATATATACTAATAAATAGCGATCAGTACCGAGCTAACACTTTCAAAAAGAATAATTAGAACAGTGTGGAAATAATACTGAATATATAAGCCTGAGTTCGGAGTTAGCATTTGGACTAACTGTCCATGCATATCACAACGTAAAATTTTATCAGTATATTACGATGTTATCTTTTAACATGGCTCATTAAATTTGCTAGTCGTAAGTATGATTATTGCTACCACCTATATAAACATCTATATTCTTTGTTAAATTAAAACATGTTCTGACTGGATTTGAGCAGTCACACATGTATATTTTACTATATTTTTTTAAATTGCACGACTAAATAATTTGTTTGTTTTATGAACAGCTGAAGGGACGTCACTATCTGGTAAAACGTGTAATGCCTTCGAGGAATGTTGCCCTTAATGATCCCCGAAAGGGACACAGAGTAGAATCAAGAAGAGTTTCATATGTAACGAAAGTTTTAGTGGGCTTGAATGTGATGTTGTTGCTGACCACATTACCAATAAGTATATTTACCATTATATTTGAAGACATCCACCATGAACATGTAAGGCACTCAACAACGTGTTGTGCTCATTGGTTTGCAAGTTTGTAATTAATCTACATATATATATATATGTGTGTGTGTGTGTGTGTGTGTGTGTGTGTGTGTGTGTGTGTGTGTGTGTGTGTGTGTGTGTGTGTGTACGTTTTGTATCATACCACGTGATATATCTATATCTATCTATCTACCTATCTATCTATCTATCTATCTGTCTATCTATCTATCTACCTACCTATCTATATGTCTATCTATCTATCTATCTATCTATCTATCTATCTATCTATCTATCTATCTATTAATATAACCCTATCCACAGACCTAAGCAGACCAAACATGCTTAAAATCCATCCTTAACCACAGCATTAGGCAGACAAATATATGGTCTGCTTAAGTCATGCACTATTTATTTATATAAATAAAATCGCATTGTGCCATTTTACTCTCTCTATTATCTTTATTGTGGTTACCTTTGACATAATGCATATTTCAATAGTTTTTCCTTTGAATTCAAGTGTGGTTTTGAAGGTTGTATATATACACTGAGGTCCACTTAATGCTGGTTTTTAAAGCATTTTCTACCTAAAGCTGGAAGTATGGTTTTTATATATAGATATAGTTAAAATATTTAGAAATATATTCTATAGTCACACTAATTTCTACAAGGTAAATTCAATAAAATCCCAAACAATGATCATTATTGATTAAACATATTTAGAAATATATTGTAATCTATATTTAGAAAGCCACCATCCTCCCACTTTCTTCTCCAACATATGTTTATCAATATGTTTATGAAGGTCAATAAATTTAACAATAAACATATTAAATCAACAATCAAATATATGTATAACTAGTACAATAATAGAGATTACTTGATATTAACATTTCCACGAAACCATTTTCGAATGTTAATATCTATACAGTCTTATATCCTAAAACATAATTCAACAGATTAGTGTCAATACAAATCACAGGACAATTCTTATCACAGAAGAGAAATTGAGTTATTAGAGATAAGTGATAATAGTTTCTACTAACCTTGTTTAGTTGAAGCCACAATAGTTTTTCATGCACTTTTCATTAAGAAGTCACAAGTTTATTATTCATGGTTTTACTGTCAATTCTACACGTGTCCTTCTCACAATGTAGAATAGAGTCTAGCCACTATTCTCTTGTGGTCATTTGGTGTTCCCCCCCCCCCCCGTTTTAGCCCTCAAGCAGAACAACATCTGTAGCAATTTCCAGTACCCAAAATTGCTCGATGAGTTAGCATACCTTGCCACCACAGAACAATTCCTTACCCTTCCACACTAAATAGATACTTCATTTGTCTACACAATCGAGCGGTTTATAATCAGTAAACAAGGAGATTTAGGTAAAACAAGGAAAGGCAGCTTATTCCATGTAAATCAGGGAACACATTCTTCCAGTCCAGTTTCCATATTATTCATCTTTAATTCCATTCTCTCTTACATTCAAATCCGAACTTACAGTTTTCTCCTACATTATTTATTAGCCGATACTCGCACATAGCGTAATAAATAGAGTATATTAATTTTAGGAGAGCATTCACCAGAAACAATGTCAAGTGTTTAGCATACTATATACAAGAATCTTAGTTCAAAAATTTGTAGAACTAACAGTCTACTCACATAATGCATCTCTATGTAAAACACTAGTATAAAATATCAATAGTAAAATGCACAACATATTTCTAAGTCTATTCTCTCTCAATCAGTCAGTTCAGTCACCATTAAGCTAACAGCCGACTTTCATGAGCAGACTTCTTGCCACTCCAAATTTAAACTTATTAGACAATAGAAATCTCTACAGCATGTATAAACTTTTGATTTCAGCACATTGGCTGGACTCATTCTTGTATGTACTAACCATTCGATAGTAAAATCTACCCATCCAATTGAGCAATTTCTAGCATATTCTCAACTCCAGTTGTTTACTCCAACTCTGACACTTACAAAAATACAATAATAATGAGTGTCAAAGGTCAGGTCACTTCGACAATTTAACAATTTATATAACAATTAAGTCTATAAATACGGATAGACAAATTTATTGTGCCACACTCTGGATGACAAGTTTTATATTTGTGAATGCACTCTGTAGCAGAGTAAATTTGTGTATCCTCATTTCTGAACTTAATGATTACATATTTTTGACAATGTTAACGTGACCCGACCTTGGGTACGGCTTATAATGATATTATTGTAAGGACTTGGAGTAGACAAATCATTTGGAGAATATGACAGATCGTGATAATGCGAACTAAACCTGTTCAAACGAATGAGTAGTTTTTCTGACTAAAACGTGTTCATAACAACTCCATCAAATGGAGATGGACAGAAATGTTATTTGATGAAGAAAGGTCTATATTCTAATCACTTTAGTTTGAACATAACTAGGTCCAGTGACAAAGACGATCGTTAGCTTATGGTAAATTAACTAACTGATAAAGAAATAAATGGACTTGGAAATATTTCGTATATGTTTTCAATTGGTCTAAGACTTGAACTGGAGAATGCTGTTGGAACTGACCCATTATTTCTAAGTTCACTAATTTAGTTGTATATTATATTATATTGTGTATTATATATTATATTGTAATTATGTTGTATATTATACTTGTGAACTGTCGTCAATGCTTTAATTCTTATGCTGCGTGTGTATCGGGTTAATGAATAATGTTGCAGGTTTGTAAGTTGAGAATGTTTGTAAGAGTGAATGGTGTTTAGAGATGAAATATGCCTGATATTTACAGCTGCTTAATTTGAATTTGCAGACTGGAGTGCACCATTTTGTTTTGTAACCTTTGTATCTGGTTCAGACTGATCTACAGGATCACGTTGAACATTCCTGTGGATTACGTTCGAGAGCCAATAGGTGGAAAACTTCTTACGAAAAAAGATATATCCTTTTCAATCTATACTTAGCCAGCCTCCCCCACCTCCACACACTATCTCTCCAACGTTCGTTTATCAATATGTGTAAAAAGTTAAGAAATTAAACAATAGATTTCTTAATTCAACAATCACATATACACCATATGAATATAGTCAAAAGAGTGTTGACATATACATAACTTCACAACAATGTTTGATTAGCACTGGACACTTGTTCATTTTATCCTAGCGTATACATCAAGTACACATTATATATATCAAAAGAACGTGTGACAAATGTGCCACTTGTTTAATGAAATGATTATTATTATTAATTAATCTTTCATAACTAATTTCAAGTTATGAGAATATTCATTTTATTTTATCAATGATCCTCCAACAGACACCGCTCTTCTCTCACATGGCGGATATTTTGGCGTTTAAAACGTTTTCACAATTCCACAACATAAAGCAACATTTACAGTCACATAAGGTTTCTGCATGTGAAAAACGTCTTACTTTAGGAGAAAACAAATCCGACTTTAATCTACATTTAGCGAGCCCCCATCCACCCACTTTCTTTTTCAACATACAATTATCAAACTTCAATATGCTTAAGAAGGCCAGTAAAGTTAAATTTATTAAAAGAAAATTGACATTTACAGTGAAATATATAATTTGACATCAATATTTCATAAACCCACTTTCAGATAATTATAGTTTACACCCTCAGTCACTCACTTCATTCATGTAATAATAAAATATAGTTACAGCTCATGATAGTCAATACAAATTGCAGGTTAGTTCTATAAATCTATAAGTCAAAGCATTCATTACGTTACCGTTTAATATGTCATCGTGTCACCCAGGTTTTAATCCTTTAAGGAACTTAACAAGTAGATGATACAATTAAATCTTTAACACTACCCACAAGGTGTAGTTCTAGCAGGAGATTGATCTTTGAAATAGACTTTCCTGTCCGAGGCAGCTGATGGACAGGTGTAAATAGAGATAAATAGGTTGTCTAGTGTCTAGTTATAATGCATTAATCAACTTTAGAACACACCGCTGTCAATTTAATTTCTGTTAAATGTTAGAGCTATTAAATCTGTCGTATTCACTCTCCTTCTTTATATGGCAGATGATTGGTGAATATAAATTAGGAGAAGCTGTGGTCAACATACTCCAGTACTCCAACAATGCCTTTCACTTTATGCTCTATTATCTGTCTGGCTCGCGATTCCGCAACGAACTGTGCAACTGTGCACGTGAATTAAATCCAATGACACTTTTCACGCGCTCAGAATTATTGTCGTAAGTATAAGCGTTCAGTGTCTTATGTTTTGTTCTTCTAATTTAATACACACACTCACACACACACACACACACACACACACACACACACACACACACACACACACACACACACACAAATGCATGCATGCACGCAAGCACGCACATACGCACACGCACATACGCACACGCACACACGCACACACGCACATATACTTGCAATGACAACATTAAGAATGAATTCAAATGCTCAACAAATGAGTTGTAAATATATAATTTGCCTATTAACTTACATCATGTCATTGACAGTGAAAATATGACAATGTATTATACGCTTTCAATCTACTTTCCTACTCATTAAATGTTGTATTTTACTTCAGTTGTATTATACATGTTTTCCTGTCTCCATATAAGTTGCTGCAATGTAACGTGACTGACAAATGTATTACCAGATTTTTTAAAAAAAGATTCAAAATAAGAAGACACACATTATCTTTCTTTTTTCGATAACTCCTCACAGGAACCGCAAAGGACTTTTCATCTTTCGATATTCTCTGTCTTGATATGTTCATGTGAGTATTTCCTCTTCTCAACTTATTCTGAAGAGGGCTTTCTACTTGTTATAGTTCAAATTCTTCCTCTTCTTTACATTAACTTCCTCCTTTCACTGGTATTCAAAGAGGGTAGTGGTGTTCTCAGTTGTTGTAGGATTCCTGTGGGGCCTTCCTCCTTTCATTGGTATTCAAGGATGGTAGGGTCTTCTCGGTTGTTGTAGGATTCCTGTGGGCCCTTCCTCCTTTCACTGGTATTCAAGGATGGTAGGGTCTTCTCGGTTGTTGTAGGATTCCTGTGGGCCCTTCCTCCTTTCACTGGTATTCCAGGAGGGTAGTTGTGTTCTTAGTTGTTGTAGGATTCCATTGGGGCCTTCATCCTTTCACTGGTATTCAAAGAGGGTAGTTCTGTGCTCCTGCGTTTGGATGTTCTTTTTCTTCGTCTGCTCGTGGTTTCGATTGTTGTGAATCCTCTCTTTTTTCCTCTCTCTTTTTTTGACAGTTGCAGATCTACTGTCGATTTACCGATGAGTTTGAGACTCTGTCAGTACTTTAAAATGAGATGCAACTGTCTTTTTCTATGTTGGATTGCATTCATTGTTGCGGGTAGAGATTTTCTTTTCGTTTTTGCCTTTGGGGTCAGGTACATTTGGACTGGGTAAGATATTTTATGGTGGAAGTTTGGTGTAGCTGTGTTTGTGAGTTTGGCTTTGGGTTTTTTTTTTGTATTATATGGTGGTTAGCGTGTTTTCTTGATGTTGTCATTGTGGTGTGTAAATGTTTAAATAATTAATTAAAAATAAAATAAAATATGTGGTGGAGAAGTTTAAGTGGAGGTGTTTAGTTTCTCATAAAATGCAGGCGGTGTATCTACCTAAAATATTTTAGAGAAAGTCTATTGTATTTGTTTCTGTAAAGCAATTGTTTGAGTGCGTTTTGGATTAATTTTTCTGTTCGCGACTGTGGATAAAGAAGAGATTGATTGGGAATTGTGAATTGTAACAGATTTGAGGTGTCGATTGTTTTTCTTTCTTTGTTGCTTAGTGGACAGTGCAATATGATGTGGTACATAGTATATTCTGTTCTACAGTGATTGCATGTTTTTGTTTGAATTGAAGTGTTAGAAGTGTTGAAATTAGTCTTAATCTGAAAATGGCTTTGTTGTGTAAGTTTTCGGGTACGTTAGGTGGCCTTGGCATATTTTTTTTATTTTTCATTTTATAAATCCGTTAATTTGTTCGTGCATTTCTGAATTGGACATGGGAGTGTGAGACTGTCTGCAGTGCTTTGTACCATAGTTTGCTCCATTATCTGATGTTTCATTTCCTGTTATATTCTTGTGGCTTAGTATCCATTATAACGTGGTTTTGATGAATCGTTTATGTAATTTCTTCATGTAGTGTCTTATTTTGTTTAATTTGTATATTCTAGAAATTATGAATGTGTTGCAAAATGTCTGTATTGAAGATAACGAGACACTTAGTAGTAGTGTGTTTATATTCAGGATTAAGGATGAGTTTGTGATCACTTGTAAAAGAGCATTTTGTATGGTTACCAGTTCAGCTGTTAGTATTGAATTAGCAGGATGTAATATATACGTGTATGTTCCTTGGTAATAGTGAATGGTTGCTCCAGTTTCGTTAGATGTTTCAGAATGTATAAATGCATAGATGTATAAATATTTGGATTATGTGGATAAGTTGTGTATGTGTGTTCTAAAGAGTTTTGTCGTGATTGTTGTGTGTTTGTGCATTTTGAGTTTTTTTAAATCATTGTAAGATCTACTTGTGGTTGTGAGATGGCCCATAGTGGTGGTGGACCCTGTGAGGGGATCTGATTAGAAAAAAGTTTTATTTGTGATTATTTTAATATGTTTTTTCGTAAAATGTTTAGGGGTAGTCTGTCATCTGTCCATTTTGTATGTTTTCCTTTTCTGGCGCGATTTTGTTTGGGTAGCCTCTTATGTCCCATTTTTGTTTAATTTCTGTGTTTTTGTAGCTAGTGAGTGGCCATATTCTTTTGTCTATGCCCATAATTTCAATGTTCCTTTACTCAGCCTTTCTATGATGTTTACATTGACTATTTATTATATATTTCTGTTATTGTAGTGTTTGGTAGTGCAACTAGTTACCCGTAGTGTTTTATTTTGTTTAATTTGTCATTTTTAATTTTATATGTCATAACCAGACATTGTCCATCGATATTTTTGCTCTTTGTACTTCAGTAAAAGCACTTTAGGCATTTTGATCTTTGTACTTCACTACAATCACTTTAAGTATTTTTCCTCATAGTACTTCACTACAATCACTTTAAGTATTTTTCC
>CM054177.1:148835162-148965162 GCA_028829895.1 Sinotaia quadrata | reverse complement strand
TACATGTATAAATTAGAATTAATTACAAAGAATTGGGATAGCTGTTCTTGTAGGTAAGAACATTTTATCTTGAAAGGACTTTTGAATATTACACACATCTCTCACTATCCTCCTTTTAAAAGCCAATATTTATTAAAAGTGTTGCATAAAAACTAATTATTTTTGTCCATATATATTGCAGTTGGAGTATATTTCAGAGACAAGTAATATCCACTAGGAAAAATGTCAGCAGCTATAAACAAGACTACCGAGTACCAAATGAAATCTGCAGTGTTAAAATTATACTCATATTATGTGTAAATCTTGAAAAAGTTTCAAAGTATCATATGGTTTAATTTTGTTGTGAATAATAGTTTAATTCTAGTGCTTCTATAATTCTTTAAATGGAAATAACTTGTATTACAAGAGTAATAATTAGATAAATATTTAATGTTACGTTTGATTCTATTGTTTATATGATGTTGATTATAAAATCTAATATATTTCCACAACTCATTTAATCAATAATGTTGCAAAAACTACATAGCTAATAGTGATTTCATTTGGCATAGGCATCCCTATTAACGTTTGTGACTTGGACTTGGATATTAAAATTAATTTAACCCAAATGGTTGTTTTTCTCAATCAAGATATACGTTTTCCTTTGTTTAATATAGATATTCATTTTTTGTGTGCTTTGATTAGCACAACATATCCATAGCCTAATACAAATGAAAGTTGACAATATTATTAACAGATTCCAAAGACACTTGTATGCATTTGTAGGAAATTGCAGACTGGTGCCAAGAAGTACTACTTATGAACTATAGAAATTGTATAATGTACTTGTAAATAGTGAGACTTAGGCAGTCCACAGGATGGTCTGCTTAATGCTGTCGGTCGACATAAGGCTGGGTTTTAAGCTTGTTCGGTCCGCTTAAATCTGTGAATAATATATATAGACACAATATAAACTTACTTCTCTGATTGTAACTCAAGTCAGTGCGCATGTACAAAGAACCATAACTTCATTCGGGATGTGTACTCTGTGCTCTCACAGAGCAGACGACAAATTCGTGACATTGAGCGAAGTTGAGTTTTGTTTGTTTATAAAGCATTGAGATGCTGTTTTACCTTCATACTGACCATACTTCTCGGTGCGCATTTGTTTGGCTAGACCTGTCAGCTTATCACTGAACATCATCGTGTAAATGCCTGCGACACAGAAGCAAGGACATACAAAATAATGTCGCCCACGAAACAATAATCCTGCGTGATGCGTGGGGTCCGTAATTTTTCTGCACTGGGCTGTACTTTGACCAGGTTCGTCATTCTGACGAGGGAAACTCCTGGTTTATACCGATTTCGTGCCAAGATAGAATGGAGTCGGACAGGGAGCAGGTACGATTTAGGGACCATAGGCACATTAAACCTGGTAAGGGTTTAGCTGACCCCCCCAAAAAAAAAACAACAAAAAAAACACACCCCCCCTGATTTATTCTGTGTTGAAAAACGTTATATTATTTTATCTTACCATTTTACTTTATTATTATCCATCACAATTACTACTATTAGTATTGTGGGCTGTTCTCTTATAGTTTTCTTTACTCTGTTTTGCCCTTAATATACACTATTTCATCCGATCAAAACTTCCTGGTTTTTTTAATTATTATTCTTAAGTCTATTACTATAATTAATTATTTAATTATATTACTAGGAATCCCTAAAACTAACTTTTTCTCCAGTTCACAGTAGGACGATAATGCAAAATTACGAGAATGCTAGTTCATGTTGCTTTATATAATAGCATCCCCCATAATGTTATTAACATTCTGAATAACGAACCAAATTCCAAACTGACCTATCTTCTTTCTGTTTAATCTAGATTAAAAGCCTTAGACTTTTACATTGCTAATAACATTATTATTGGATCTAACACGACTTTACACTTAATACAGTGTCTATAAGCTGACATTGTTCTTCAAATTCCTTACAGAAACAATTTAAACAATAATAAAATAGAAATCATATCGTGCACAAGGTGTAAAGAAGAATATAGGCCCTACACGTGGGTGAGAAAATATCTTTAATATAATTTTTTAAAAATGTTCTTGACTTTACGACGACCAGAAGAAAAATGACGCAATTGCACACGTGCCTGCTGTATGACCTCATAGATGACGTCCATAGAAAGCGGAAAAAGTTTTGATAGCAAACAGTACCACAAGCTACAGCTTTTGAAGAATGCAGATTTACTGAAAGAATACAAGAGTTCAGTCAGTTTTGTTCAGACGATCTCTCACACCCTCTTGAACGTACAGCAGTACATTTTATTGGCTAAGAAGAGACACTTGTTACAAGCAGAGAGATAAGCACAGTGGACTTATTCAATCAGTTACAAATAATTGTATATAAAATCAATCCGATCTTTAGTTTCGATTTTATTCAGCTCAAATTCTATCAATAAAATATACAGACTTTGAAAAACGTAACACAACGTAACGTGTGCTAGTTTTAATCCGTGAAGGTAAATAATTATGTGTTGAGCAAAATAGTACATGTGATTTCATTTCTTAAAATATTAGTAAAGCTAAGGTAGTTATTTTGTTTGTGAAGGATTGACTTTTACATCATTATGAGCTGGTTTCAGGACATTTGGATCTCTTAAAATTCATGTATTTCTGCGTCGATATTTGCGACTTAATAGTGGATATAAAACAAATTATATCAGTATTCTGACGTTTCCATCTACGTTTTAAGTAAAGTGTTGAGAATGCCGTCAAATGATGATAAGTCTAAGAAAATTATAAATCTTTCTTGGAAAAAGCCGATAAACCACACAGATTCGGTCAAATGTAAACTCGCAGGACTTTCTGCAAATTCAAGCGAAAGGTTGATTACTTTTCGACTCTTCACTGAGAAATCATACCAACAACTCCTAATTCGAGAGGAACAATTGCGGATAAAAGCTGAAAAGAGAGCACAAAGGTAGAGTGGATATATTGTATGCATGTTGTAAAGAATATAAAATAGTTTTTTTTTCCAAATGATCGGTCCCTTCAACAACAAAATAATATTAGTTGTAAATCTTACTGTAATCTTTAATTAATGTGAACTATATAATCTTGTTTTGAAGTTTTGGAGGCACCATACATTTTTAATCACTAGTCTGAATCACATGGAATTATAATGTTAAACTTATGTTGTAAACCTAAGTTGTGTCCTAGTCTGAATCTCTGCAGAAACTTAGTAATAGACATTTATAATAATGAAACTACTTCCCATCTATAACATAAAATTCCAAATCATTTACACAAGTGAATACACACTGTTATTACTTTTCTCGAGCCAAATGGTCTATCTCTCTAAGAAAAGTGAGTGGGCTACTACTATCTTGGTAGAAGAGATTTATCCGAATACCTCACCCCAAAAGTATAAAGAACAAATGGTATGCTGGTGTTTACCAATATCTCCTTTTACTACGTTTCTCAATCAATAGAATTACGGGATACAACTAGAGCTAATCTATTGCTAATTAATATGCATGATTTCCTCACATATTCCACGCCCACTCGTCACTTATCCCAAAATGAGTTCAAAGTTACATAAGTCTGAGACACGAACTAATCTGTTTAAAGTAGGTCTGGACTACTGCACATCAATACCCACTCCAACTGCTGATTTCTAGCTGTATCAAACGACAGCAATGCAAAAATCGTCAACACATAACGCCGCTCCTCTCATAGATCTCAGCGTTCACTCCCTTAGTCTGACAACCTAGTTTTCTCCATCCTTCTGTCTTTCAATTCACTTACAAACACATTACATGTTATCATAAAATTCTGAACACAAATTGTAAATGATTTGTTTTTAAAACGTGAAACATTTCCACCATACAACAGCCTATACAAATACAAACAAATACTTAATAACTTGTACAGTATAGACTATAGAGGAAATTTTGAAGTATAATCATCTCTTTGAAAAAGGCCGAATATTCCCTATCCCATCATAATACAATTTCATAAGTATCTATCGATCCTAATCCGTGACTAAAATCAAACAGCATATTCCTTGACTATGAAATAGCATTGTCTAAAGTCCCTGTTCTAAACTATACAAATTCTAATCTATGATGCAAAACAATGAAGTGCTTTAATCCTTGACTATGAAATAGCATTGTCTAAAGTCCCTGTTCTAAACTATACAAATTCTAATCTATGATGCAAAACAATGCAGTGTTTTAATCCTTGACTAAAATAAAGCAATGTCCAAAGTCCTTTGTTCGTAAACAATGCAGTGTTTTAATCCTTGACTAAAATAAAGCAATGTCCAAAGTCCTTGTCGGTAAACAATGCAGATTTTAATGCATTGAATTCATCTATGATTTACTATGTGGCAGTATCGTAAATCAAAAAGAAAAAAGAGCATACAGCAAATTATTTTGTACACAGACAGCTAGTTCTTTTCGGCCTTTAGCATAGAATACTGTTGTCCACGAACGGCGGCTAAACTCTCTGTTGTCCTGAAGCACTTTTGAGAATTATGATCTATAAATAACATATTTCTTTGCAAAATATTACTTTTTTCATATGCGCTTTTATTAAATAAGATGCACAGATAGCTGTATTATCAGATAATTTTTAGATCCAATTGAAGAAATGTTAACCCATTACATCGGGTGTTGTACAATTGCATGTGAAGCAATTGTATAAAATATAAAGTGGTGTTTCTTGCTTTTAGTGCGAGTAGTCTAAAACACACTCATGTTTACATTGGTCACATGGGAAGAATCAGAGCTCTCCTTGACGGGGGATCTGTGTACCTGTAATGCAATCCAGACAGCTGTTTGGGGAAGTGTCGCCGCTGTATCCTGGGATGACTTTGTAATAATGAATTATATCAAATATGTGTAATTAGTTATGATACAAGACATCTACAAGTGCCAGGGTCACTGGTTATATGTGTATATCTGCAACTGTTATGTCGATATACTGGTACATCGCCAAGTTGGCTCCGCACCCACTCAGACTTCACTGAGAATCAATGTTTATGAATAAATATATACGACGATTATAAATAGACAAACAGAGGACAAGATGTAATCATTAGATTGTCACTTCAGACAAGGAAAACAAACGATATAAATTACTTCACTAACAGATATGTGTTTAAAATAATAACAAGAAATTTAATAAAAGAAAAGTTAACAAGATTTAGAAAAATAAAATAAGTAACAAGAGTTCATCAGTTCGATGTACTGTAGTCACGTTACAATCACCACTCAACTTATGCACTGGAGTGACTTATACAGTCTGGTAGACTTCAAATAGGACATGACCTCATGTCCTGGTAATAGATTATAAAGTCCCAATCTAGCCAGGGACAAATAATCACATTAAAACAGAGACAGTCAATGAGGCAACCAGCCACCAAGGCAGACAGCTACAAAAACAGGCATTTACAAAAACAAGCAGCCAAAACCCTGAACACAAGCAATTGCAGAGTCTAAGTGTCCAGTCAATTGCTCTATTAATACATACTAAGTTTGGCATAAGCCTCTGAAAGAAAGAAATGTTAACATGCCAAAATAAAACATACCATATAACATCCTAATAAAACCTAACCATGCATACAATACAAAGATGCTTATTCTTCCAAGGGTTTGATCTGCATATACAACCCACTATGTCAGGAGGGACTCCAAATTTCCTCTGCTCACCCAAAGAGATGATTACAGAAATGAGTGCTGACAAAATGCACTATCACCCTTTCATCACCCTTGAAATCACACAGGTGTCTGTTAAACACACTTTCATTCTGGCCAATTACTTAGCTCTAATATGATTATGGCTTTCTAACAGCTTCATAAACGCACGCGCTGGCCTAGTTAACAACACTTCCCATTGTATACCCCAGAACACACATGCGCCGCAAAGTAATCTCTAGCTACGCTTATCGGCCATTGGTCACACACATTTAATTACAGGAAACACCCGATCACCTATCTGACGCAAACATCAAACACCGGTCAGTAACTCTACCACCATGTACGACTCATTCATTCAGGACCTCACTTTTAAACCAACGTGACGCAATACACACGTCATTCAAGTTACAAATAGCTTCAATTTAAATGCAACAATGAAAATTTATATAAAATATATGGGAAAATTCCCCATCATACAACAGCAAGTAATTCTTATCAGTGGGCCTTTGGAGTACACAAATAAATACAGGATGACCTGGGTCTACTTAAAGTCGCTGACCAGTAAGCTCATTAAAATATGTTGTACCACATAGTTTATTACTACCGCAGAAATCTACGAGATAAAACTGGTTGTAGACTTGTGACAATTATTCCATACGTTTCATAAACTCCCGTGACTTGTTTTAGCTGGAGAAAATAATTTTGATCATTTGATAATGAGTTTAAATGATCCCTAACAATCCGTCTGTTCTTATAGTGTAGTATAGGATGTTCCTACCTGCACATGCCAAAGATACTCTCTCACACACATGCACACATGCGCGCGCACACATACACACACATGCGCGCACACACACACACACACACACACACACACACACACACACACACACACACACACACACACACACACACACACACACACACATATATATATATATAAACCTACTTCCAGCTTAAGGTAGACAATGCATTTAAAAACCAGCATTAGGTGGACATCAGTGTATATATACAACCTTCAAAACCACACTTGAATTCACTGGAAAAACTATTGAAATATGTCAAAGATAACTACAATAAAAATACTAGAAAGATAGAAAAATGGTAAATGAGGTTTTATTTATACAAATAAATGATGCAAATATATATATAAGCTGTGGTTTGCAATAGGTCTCAGGAAGCTCGTCTCAAAGATGGTGAGCTGCAATTCGGATCTGGTGACGAAGAAACAGATCCAATAAGTAATCCAGACTTGAGAGAGAATGCACCACTGAAAGAAGAGTACGGGGTGCCGCCCCCTCAATACCTAGGACTGCCACTCGAAGAAATCGACAAAGGAATCATGTCAAAAGCAAGTGACTCACATTACATTTAAATGAATTGCATGTTTTATGTTGATGTATTATAATCTTACCTTTTCGATTTGTGGATACAGTTTTGTTAACAATAATTTTTCTTACAATAATATTAAACATTCAGTTTTTTATGATTTCAACTTAATGAAATTATCTATTGCCAAACATATTCATATGAACTCGCCACCTTTCTCTCCTTATATTCAAACCGATCGAAGAATAAAAACAAATTAGTCTGATGCTGATAATTTCTTACATTCCAAATGGCAATGGACTTGTAGTGTAGTGCAATGTAGTGTCAAGAGGCACGAGATGGACATATACTATACTGCTAGAATCCGATTTGTATAAATTCTTCTTAAATTTGTTGTCATTTTAAATTTTCAAAACTATTTCCTGTTGCAGACTTTCGTTGTTTTGTCCAAGAGATTTGGAAAAATCAACATCTCAAGGTTTTCTGCTACAAGCTCAATGTATCTCTTTCCTCCCTGGAATCCAGTGCGCCGTGTGGCCGTCTACATCACCACCAGTCAGTACTTCGATTCTTTCATCCTCCTCACTATTCTCGTCAACTGTGTCTGCCTGGCCATCAAATCTCTCAGTGAGATTGACGAGCTCGAGTTAGTTTCCAAAACTGTTTTGTTGATTTTTGTCCTACAGTAATTGATTCTGCCTAATTGCGTCTTATCCTAGGACCTGAACCAATACATGATATTGATGTTTACTGTTAACTAAGCGTAAAATGCATAGACCTATTGCCTAGTTGGAGGTCACGTAGGCTTAAGTGAGACCTGAACAAGCACATGATATTGATGTTTACTATTAACTAAGCGTAAAATGCATAGACCTGTTGCCTAGTTGGAGGTCACGTAGACTTAAGTGAGACCTTGTCAGTATAATTTTGCTTTTAAAAAATGCTCTATTTATGATTCAATTTGAAATATACACAAAAGACAACACAACACAGAATAATATAACACAATCATTTATGTATAATATAGTATAAGAATTAATGAACTATGAATATAATAATTTTGTTTGTCAGTCAGCTATCCCTCACATTGCATATAATTAAAATAGGGGGTAAAAAGATAAAATAAGGGGTAAAAAGATAAAATAGGGGGTAAAAAGATACACTCTATAAAATAAACTAATGACCCTAGAATTACTTCTTATGCAGTTTGCCCTTTTCTTCTCAACATAAAGGAATTCATTTACCAACCGTTTCTTTCTATTGTCAGTAGAATTCAAATTCCATTACATATGAAATCTCGCTTACCTTCCTTCACTCGCTCTCTCTCTCTCTCTCTCTCTCTCACACACACACACACAAACACACACACACACAAACACACACACACACACAAACACACACACACACACACACACACACACACACACACACACACACACACACACACACACACACACACACACACACACACACAAAGTATTACTGCTGAAAACTATTTTGCCGTTGGTTGAACTGTCATTTTTATATTAGAATTCTAATTACAAATGTTTATTAATGTTTATTTATTTCATTAATAAGCAACCAACTGTATCTTACATATACTCCTAAATTTTATTGCAAAATGATTATTATTACATATGACAGATAGTAAATAATATTTATTATAATGTGATGCGACGGAAGTGAAAGGTAGATGCAGAAGCATATCGGTAGAAGAAGAAGAGTTATTTGAGCAATTAATCGCTATAGCTTAAGTATGGATGTAAATTCATGTGCAGTTAAGCTGGATTGTGTAAGTAGTGCGTGTCTACTAGCCAAGCGTGCTCGTGGACTTATTTGTGTACCACCCATTCCGAAAAAAATATCTGACAGAAATATTTATGAATAGCAATAACTATAAAACATTTATTGAGAAATGAATAATAAAAGCAATACCAGTCGAGAGTGATCATGTTCTGATACAAAATGCACACACTGCGAGTTAAGGCGTGGTATATTTTTGAAGTTTGCCCTCTGGAAACAAAACAATCCTCCATAGTTGATGAATTTAATTAATGATTTCTTAATTTCTTTGTATTATTGTGCATTAAATATTTCATTCTTCGTGCCTATTAAGTGTAGTGTATTGTAATGTGATGTGTATTAATGTAATCGTAATTTTGTCTTTTGTCTATCATTTGTGTGCTTGAGTGTTAAGAAATAAAAATAATACATTAAATTACCATTAAAAAACCTAATGCCTAGTGTCACAGGAAAGGATGAACAAAAATTATATTTTATTTCACAAATAAAAACAAAAACTAGGGGAAATAACCAGAGTTTTGTTATAACGCATAAATGTATTATGTAACTCCAGTAACAGTCACCTAAGATCTCTTTGGTTAGACAGACGTTGTAGACACTGTGTGTTACCATATCATGTTGAATATATATATTTTTTAGAGAAATGTATATTAAGGAATTAGAGTAATTACTCATGAATGATCACATGTTGTTTACGAAGAAGAAAGCCAATGCATAATTGAAATGACAGAGAGCGTGCGACGCGACGAAAATAGACATTCAAGGACAAATCATGTCATGAGGCATGAAGCTTCTGGAAGTTTTTGAAAGCTTTTAGGGAGGCTATATAAGGGGAAAAGGAAGGCTTTTACACTCATGCAGGAAACGTGGATTTATGTGAAGACATCTCACTTCATATATATAAATTTCTCATTTACAGAAATTTCATAAAGGAAAGCTAAAAATACCTCTTTCCATCCGTTTTCCATCCGTCTGGCTGCCAAATATTGAGTAACGAGGCAAAATTACCAGTATATATTTTGACAGTTCGCTGTCAAGACAGCTATGCATGCAACATTGGTTATATGCAGTTAACGACAAAAGAGGCCACTTTTGTTCTCCCCTGTCTGAGCTTGTTTGACTTCATATTCCACAGTCGAGGGGCTAGCACCTACGTTTTCCTTATGGACATGATTATTTCTACACTTGATAAAATGTGATGACACATCCCATTATACGATTTATCTGATAACGTCGTTGGGTTCTTGACATGGCAACTAGCAAATAACGACAATTATCGAGTATGAGTATCAGATTTTTCCCTTGCAATAATCTGAGGGTAGTGTCTAGACTGCTGCAGGTCTAGCTACCAGGCGATGCAGCCATTGCATCATATTTTCACTTAAGTACCCCTTATGAGTGACACATGAGATTACATCATCTTCTTGGAACTCTGACATTACTGAGTAATAATTAGCATGGCAAATGCACATCTAGAACTTTTGAGATTAAGAACATTTAAACCTTAGGAATACTGAATCTATTCTGTTTATATCCATTACTATTGTATCATTTGTGAAATATGAACTTTAGACTAATTTTAAAATTCATGCCTATATTATTATATGTGAACTATTGTTGAAGCGGACCCATTTGCCACATAAGAATTGTTTTTTTATTTATTTTATATTTTGAATTTCATTTTCATCTCCCTTTCAATTCCCACAGAGTGTATGATATTGGAAAGTTGAATGTTTGACTAATCACTGTGCGAACGAGTAGCATCCCCTTTAAATCAGGGAATAAACAACCTGATTCAACCATCCTCAACTATCTTGTCATTCACAGTTTTTGAGAGGGGTGAAGGAATTTGTATTTATATTGTTTTGTACCGTTCATCTGTTCATCCTTTTATTCTCTTTTATGATACTCGCTCATAGCATACACAGCCAATAAAACATTCCTTTGCATGACATAATAAAACTGGGCCCCACCCACACATCAATGGTGTATGTCATTGTTTGTCTATGTAACAACCTGACACGACATATTACTGGCACATGTCACACGGGCTTTTCTTGGAGATACACCAGAGTAAGCCAAAACAGACTTCATCCCTTGAATCTCTAACTTCGCTCGAGCTGGCTTCACACCGGTGTTTTGTGACACCTAGTCACACTTTAGAATGTGAGTTGAGTGCTCATACCAGTCCATTTGGTAAATCAGTCATGTGGTTAGTAGGCTAACTATTCGGCTGTATATTGCAATTTGACTCACACTGGCTGGCCATGTTGCATAAATATGAGCATTTTGCTCGCTCAACATACTTTTTTCATTTTTCTTTCTATACATTTATCCACCCACACCTATATTTAAAAAAAGTAACAATCACACCCTCACACAAGAACAAATACAGCCACAGAAACAGACAGGAAAACACTCATTCGATTACAATCCTCACTCACCCACAACCAACTCCCTCCCCTAATTAGAGGCAGGCTTTACCTGTTAAAAAAAAATCCTCCAGCGCTCTTCAGCTAGCCACTGCTCCATGAGTCTACCACCACCAAGCTCCTGCAGCTGCCTTCCAACCACTACAGGCATAAAGTTCAATTCCACCTCCAAACAGCCACCCTCACTGCTCTCCAGCAACAAGTGAGGAGAGGAAGACTCTCCAGAGGACCACGGAAGCTGATAATATCCCAGATAAAAGGCTTCCTGCATACTCTGGAAAGCGGTGAAAGCCGAAAGCGCCCACCCCTTACATTAATAATACTGGAGAGAGCCAGCGAAAAGAAAATCGCTCACGCTTTTATGTATTCAGACTTTAGGTCAATCACAAAGCGAATGCCTTCCTAGATGAATTTAACAGCGATATTCTCCCTAAAGTCTCAAGATACCATAACTTCAAAGTTTGCTACATATTTCCAATAAAAGCATGGAAACCCGTAAAAAATTCAAATCTCTTAACCATCAATTGTTTATTACTAATTCTAAATATAAGGAGAGCTTTCTGTAAAAGCTGGAATCAGGGCCTTTATGGGAGGTCTCGTCTGTTTTCGACTATAGTCTGAAACAATTATTGATTATGTACTGATGCTATTTTTATAGAACTAAGGTCCACATGATTCGATCCAATCTAAACGTCCTTTTTCTGCTGGCAGGATTACGTTTTTTATCATCTATATAATAGAAGTGATAATCAAAGTGCTGGCAAAAGGGGTGATCCTGGACAAGTACACATATCTCAGAGATCCATGGAACTGGTTGGATTTAATGATTGTTATCTCTGGGTAGGTACATTACACAAGTTCTTTTGGGGTAGTTTAATTAGCAATTATAGAGTTTCACGGTTCTCTCATTGTAGGTTAATTATATAAACTTGGGTTCTCTCAGAATAGGTTAATTATATAGTGTCTCGGTTTTCTCAAGGGAAGTAAATTTATATTCTCATTTTCTCTCAATGTAGGGTAATTACATAGTCTTACAATTCTCTCAGGGTAGGTTCATTTTATAGTTTTACAGTTCTCTCAGGTTGGGTTAATTGTATAGTCTTACAGTTCTCTCAGGGTAGATTATTTGTATAATCTTACAGTTCTCTCAGGGTAGGTTATTTGTATAATCTTACAGTTCTCTCAGGGTAGGTTATTTGTATAATCTTACAGTTCTCTCAGGGTAGGTTATTTGTATAATCTTATAGTTCTCTCAGGGTAGGTTCATTTTATAGTTTTACAGTTCTCTCAGGGTAGGTTAATTGTATAGTCTTACAGTTCTCTCAGGGTAGGTTAATTGTATAGTCTTACAGTTCTCTCAGGGTAGGTTAATTGTATAGTCTTACAGTTCTCTCAGGGTAGGTTAATTGCACAATATCACCGTTCTCGCAAGACAGGTTAATTATATAGTCTAGAGGTTCTCCGAGGAATTGTGTGTTACACAATGTCATATTCTCTGAAGGAAGGTTAATTATGTTTTCTCAGGTTAGGTTAATTATATAATCGCATGCACAAAGGCAAAATAGAAGAACTAAATTATGGATTTAACAAATTATTCTGATCTTTGTAGCAGTCCTGTACATCTAGCGGAGTTTTGAATGTTTTTATCACACTCATCGAATATATGTAAGTGTCCACAAAAGTCCAGAAATCACTGAAGGAAGTATGTGAGGTTATTGCCTTGGAACACACTATCCACGTTTCTGCTGGATCAAACGGATAACCGGAAGGAAGTGCAGGGATGGGGTAGGGTGAATAAGTGTGATCATATAAACTGATCATTAAATCGCATCCGAACTATTTGATATTCATAATGCTTTTGATAGCCACAGGAGAAAAAATAGCGGGGCTATGGGGTGACGTGTCAATAGGCGAGACATGAAAATGATAAACTTTCCGAGATAGGTTTTAATTTTACATCTGTCACTTAAATGTCTTCGGGTCTCGTTAGCACAATTAGCTGAGAATAAAACAGGTCTATCTTATAGGGTGGTTAGGAGAATAGCTCAGCACGTTCAGTAGCCGTCAGAACGAGAACAACGAAATGGAAACAGGATTAGACTAAGTATATTGCAAGGCCACTGGTTGGGCAATACATTATTAACAATCCTATGTCTTCTTTTGTTTTTTGCTTGAAAGTTGATAATTTGGGTTTTGTGTTGAGGGTGTGTGGGGGGGGGGGGAGGAGGGCGTTTTGTGCGTTTGAAAAGTTTAAGAGTTGTGTAAATTTAAACTCGCTATTACTAATTTATTTTGTTTTTTGCTTACCCTAGAATCGTATCGTTCGTACATAACGAATTGAGTTCGTCACCTCAAGCTCTTCGCACCTTTAGAGTACTTCGCGTACTAAAGACTCTTTCCTTTTTTCATGGTAAGTTATCTCCTCATTAAATAATCTGTTAACCATTCTATGTCTAAATTTAGACGTCTAAATTGTTTATTTTCTTTTTGAAGGTAAATATTGTCGCAGCTACACTTCAGATCATTTTCTAACAGACAGAACTTAGTACCTTTTGTCACATTTAGACTTAATTATATTTGTCACAGACTTCAGTACAGTTTGTCACAGTTAGACGTAATTATATTTGTCATAGACTTCAGCACAGTTTGTCACAGTTAGACTTAATTATATTAATTATATTTGTCACAGACTTCAGCACAGTTTGTCACAGTTAGACTTAATTATATTTGTCACAGACTTCAGCACAGTTTGTCACAGTTAGACTTAATTATATTTGTCACAGATCTCAGTACAGTTTGTCACAGTTAGACTTAATTATATTTGTCACAGATCTCAGTGCAGTTTGTCACAGTTAGACTTAATTATATTTGTTATATACTTCAGTACAGTTTGTCACAGATAAAACTGCTTATTCAATGCTTTATTGCCGACCTAGCTCAAACTCAAACACTGATACAGATTTTCTGATTTTAGCACCATTTAAGTTTATTTAATATTGCCACTAAGATCCATTTCAAAGATTTCACTTTAAAAAATTAAATAATTCAGTTAGAATTCAAGAAGTACTTAAAAATATATTTCTTTTTGTTGCAAGTACATTTGCCTATCCCTATTTCCTGATTTAAGTTTTATATAAATTGTAAAATTGTCAAAGAAACTCGACCTTGAGCACTTCTTATCATGGTATTGTTGTAAGTGTCTGAGATGGAAGTAAACAACCAGAGTTGGGAATATGCTAGAAATTGCTCTATTTTCTTATAAAGTAATAATTTAAGGATGTAGGCGAGTTGTTTAGAAACCACAGTACCTGCAGATTTAAGAAGTGAATGAATAGTCTATATATAGACATTTACTTACGCTTACTAATCTATGTTAGCAAAATGACTAGCCTGTGTAATTTCAGTCACTTTTTATTCTGTATATAATGTCATTGAACGTTGTCCAGGCCCGCTGTATTTATCTTTTTGATGTACTACAAATTCCGTAATCGTTTTTGTATGAAATTTCACTTTATTTCTAATCTCAGATGTTTTCCTGAGTCTAAATTCATTTATACAAGCTATTTCAATCTCTGGTCTAATTTAAGGCTTATGGACATTAATGTAAACAATGTTTCATACTCTGATCGATCTAAGGTCTATGGACGTTAGTGTAAACAATCTATTTCAATCTCTGATCAATCTAAGGTCTATGGACGTTAGTGTAAACAATCTATTTCAATCTCTGATCAATCTAAGGTCTATGGACGTTAGTGTAAACAATCTATTTCACTCTCTGATCAATCTAAGGTCTATGGACGTTAGTATAAACATTATATTTCAATTTCATATCCAATCTAAGGTCTATGGACGTTAGTGTAAACAATCTATTTCTATCTCTGATCCAATCTAAGGTCTAAGGACATTCGTGAATGCCATGCTACGAGCTTTCAAGATGCTGTGTGAGGTCATTTTATTGACGTGTTTCTGCCTGATGGTTCTGGCAGTTTTCTCTGTTGAGCTATTTTCGGGTTCCATGCGACAGAAGTGTGTGCGTGATCCTGCCACTCTCGAGAAACCACCCAACCTGATTTATGCAGAGTTCTACAAACAACAGATAAGAAATGAAAGTACGTATATATGTGGGAATGTGTGACACCTCTCTTGGCACCCTTCACTCGTTATGATTATCATTTACTAATTAATAAAACATAATATATCAGATTTATATATATATATTATATTATATTATATTATATTATATTATATTATATTATATTATATTATATTATATTATATTATATTATATTATATTATATTATATTATATTATATTATATTATATTATATTATATTATATTATATTATATTATATTATATTATATCAAATGACAGCGAATCATAATTTATAGTTATTAATTTTTCTCCACACAAAAAAATAAATATTAGAATGCTAATTTCGGTAATGCCGCCTGTCATTGAGACTCACAGCCTCACCCCCCCCCCCCCAGTCAGCAATAGCCTGAGACAAACAAATATAAACAAACAGGAAATGAGTAAGACAATATAATTACGTAACCATGACATTTCACCACAAACACGAAGAAGTTGCATTATACGTGAGACGGAAGAGCAATTGACTACGTTTAGTGTAGAAACATTACATTACAATATTTTAGATGTAAATAAGGAAATGCACTTCTAATGCATGCTATTAAAATATAATATATTTCTTCACGGATTAAGAGAAAAGCATTTTCAGAAGCAATCAGAATAAATCAGAAGCAATTTCTTTTTAATAATAGTGTTATGCTGACGTCACAAGGTTCGATCTACTTCGAACACTGGTTGACACTGCAGCGATGAAATACACAGTAATAAGCGCAATTTTACACCACTGACCTTTTCTCAATTACTCGTGTCATATCAACTTGTGAGCTTGAATATTGATTCATCATTTTCATCAATAACAACAGGGAGAAGACGAAAGTCACGCCACACAACTCTAACATAATTACTTACGGATCAAAAGCATGTGTCATTTTTTTTTTTTTGCTGATAACTTCTTTCCGCACAGAAACCGAAACAGACTTTACATCTTTAGATATTCTCTGTCTTTGTTTGTCCCTGTGAGGATTTCCTCTTCAATTTATTTTTAAGCAGGGCATTCTATTTGTTATACTTCATGTCGAGGGTGCTAGGTCCTTATAATGCAGGTAGTTGCTGTGTTTTTGTTTCCATTGATATACTTGTTTGGGCTTTATAAAGTCGTTACCTAAACTGCTACTGAGAAGGTTTAGTGTGTTTGTTTCTGTAAGGAAATTGGTGAGTGCATTTTGAATTATTTTGTTTGTGGCTGTGAATAAAGTAGTGGTTGAGTGGAGAGTGGGACTTGTAACAGATTTATGGTGTCAATGATTGTTTTTCTTTCTTCATTGAATAGTGAGTGGACAGTGCAATAGGGAGTGTTGTATACAGTAATTCCATGTTTTTATTTGACCTCATTTTCTTGTTCAGGTAACTGGCAGCGTGATTCAGAAGGAGAGTATGAGCTTTGTGGAAACTCAACTGGAGCTGGGTATTATGAAGATGTTTTGACTTATACATTATATTACAGTATCTGATATATTTTCTGCAATTAATTTTAGCCTAATTTTAGTCAATAGAAATCAGATTATTCAAATCTCCAACACCTGCCAACTGAGTATGTATTTTATTTCTACATACATTTTAAAATGAATAAATAAAAGATTTATTTTTATCGCAATTTGAGCGTACACTTAAAAATTAACACCTTCAACTGAACTATAAATTAATAAAAGGAAATGATGGTACTGCTACTAGTACTATAATAGTGCCAATAAATACTAACTATGCAGTCTTAATATAGCAAACTATACGTTTCCTCCTTCCTAGTGATCTGTACTTTTGTTGACAGAAAGTGTGCTAAGAATTTTACGTGCCTGCCTGATATAGGGGAAAATCCAGATTACGGCTACACAAATTTTGACAATTTCGGTTGGGGAATGCTTCTTTGCTTTCAAGTAACTACACTTGACTTCTGGGAAAATACATTCCGAAAGGTATCTATCTATCTATCTATCTATCTATCTATCTATCTATCTATGTATGTATCTATCTATCTATCTATCTATCTATCTATCTATCTATCTATCTATCTATCCATCCATCCATCCATCTATCTATCTATCTATCAATCCATCCATCCATCTATCTATCTATCTATCCATCCATCCATCTATCCACCCATCCATCCATCCGTATATCCATCCATCCATCCGTCTCTCTCTCTCTCCATCCATCCATCTATCCACCTATCCACCTATCCATCTATCCGTATATCCATCCATCCGTCTCTCTCTCTCTGTCTCTCTCTAATTATCAGCTTTTCTGTATTTGCGTCCGAATGTTCAATTTTTCTAATGGATGTCGAAAATGTACGATAACCGCACATGAATGTTGTATTTATTTATTAAATCATCAGTGACGTCTGTTTAGCTGTCACTTCTAAACATCCCCAATAATAAATTGAATGAAAATAACTTCATAAATTTCGGCTGGTTGGCATTAGAAACATCAGCTTAATATGATATTATTGTATTTGCTGCTATGCTATCGGGTTGAAATGGGGCTTGATGTATAACATAGTATGTAAAATATGGCTTTCTTTTAAACATCGGTACAGACAGTTAAACATAGTATGTAAAATATGGCTTTCTTTTAAACATCGGTACAGACAGTTAAACATAGTAGGTAAAATATGGCTTTCTTTTAAACATCGGTACAGACAGTTAAACATAGTATGTAAAATATGGCTTTCTTTTAAACATCGGTACAGACAGTTAAACATAGTAGGTAAAATATGGCTTTCTTTTAAACTCGGTACAGACAGTTAAACATAGTATGTAAAATATGGCTTTCTTTTAAACATCGGTACAGACAGTTAAACATAGTAGGCGCGCGTGATTTTTCTTGAATCATACGACCTCGCTCTAACAAACGCATCACAAAATTGATGAGGATCTTTCAAGGATTTTATTTGTTGGTGTTTTTTTTTTTTTGTTGTGCTCTTCATTTTCAGTATTGACGCAAAAAAGTACATGTCCTGTCTAAACTCATTTATTACATGTTCTGTCTAAACTCATTTAGTACATGTCCTGTCTAAACTCAGTTAGTACATGTCCTATCTAAACTCAGATAGTACATGTCCTGTCTAAACTCAGTTATTACATGTGCTGTCTAAACTCAGTTATTACATGTCCTGTCTAAACTCATTTAGTACATGTCCTGTCTAAACTCAGTTAGTAGATGTCTTGTCTAAACTCATTTATTACATGTGCTGTCTAAACTCAGTTACTAGTTATTATATGTCCTGTCTAAACTCAGTTATTACATGTCCTGTCTAAACTCAGTTATTACATGTCCTGTCTAAACTCAGTTATTACACGTCCTGTCTAAACTCACTTAGTACATGTCCTGTCTAAACTCAGTTAGTACATGTCCTGTCTAAACTCAGTTATTACATGTCCTGTCTAAACTCAGTTATTACACGTCCTGTCTAAACTCACTTAGTACATGTCCTGTCTAAACTCACTTAGTACATGTCCTGTCTAAACTCAGTTAGTACATGTCCTGTCTAAACTCAATTATTACATGTCCTGTCTAAACTCAGTTAGTACATGTCCTGTCGAAACTCAGGTATATAAAATTAAATACTCATTTCTCTTTTGATGTAATCTTTGCCATATTTGAACCATTACTGTTGAAGATATTGAAGAATACGTTTGAAAATAGTACGTTTCTCATTACCTTTCGTTTTGCGTGTTAGCAACTCTTGTTAGCTAATTAATCTCTAGTGTTATTGTCTCAATGGAAATAGTTATCCTGCTATTCAAGTAGAGGATTTATTTGAACGTTGTACAACAATACATCTTTATTACATTTCTTCCAAGAATGTTAAAATGAAATTAAAGAAAAGTATGGAAAGAAAAGAATAACTTAATAAAGTAGGTTGGCATTATTTGGTTAAAATTCTAGCCGGCACTTAAAAAAATACTTTAACGTTTTAACCATTGGCATAACGTATATACTGCAGAATGTACACATTAGTGTATTTTAGCCAAAATGCTTGCCATAACAGTAGTATACCACTGTAAATTTAATATGCAAGGTTGCCATTTGACTTATTTTCTGGAATCCCATTATTTGCATTCTTGTTTAAAAAAAAACACCTCAGCCTATAGTACTGTAACTTTAAAACATAGACGATTGACTGTTTATACTCTTTACGCTGTAAATATTGGAAATTATTGTTTGTTAAGTTAGATTTTGTCAGTATATGTATGTTATTGTTTGTTAAGTTAGATTTTGTCAGTATATGTATGTTATTGTTTGTTAAGTTAGAGTTTGTTAGTATAATTATGTATGTTATTGTTTGTTAAATTAGATTTTGTCAGTATATGTATGTTATTGTTTGTTAAGTTAGATTTTGTCAGTATATGTATGTTATTGTTTGTTAAGTTAGATTTTGTCAGTATATGTATGTTATTGTTTGTTAAGTTAGATTTTGTCAGTATAATTATGTATGTTATTGTTTGTTAAGTTAGATTTTGTCAGTATATGTATGTTATTGTTTGTTAAGTTAGATTTTATCAGTATATGTATGTTATTGTATGTGTGTGGTAATGTGTGTAGGATTGACTAAACAGCCATAGCATATTTCATGCAATATATAAAATACTTCATTCATGTTTAATAAACATACTTGAATATTCATTGCGTATTTAAATAGCATCGTTTTCCATCTTGCAGGTGCTGGTGACGAATGGCGCAGTAGCTGTAGTGTACTTCATAGTTACTGTTTTCTTTGGTTCCTTCTACCTGCTGAATTTAATGCTGGCAGTAGTTACCATTTCATACGAAGAGGAAGCTATAAAGACTGAAAGGGTAAATTATCATTCGGGAGTTTTATGTCTTTAAGAACAATAACAAAAATCTCCAGAACTTAATTTTCAAAGTGTTTCATTTCTAGTCTTTAACTTTACTTCTATTTCAGCATTCGGATAAAACCGAAGAAGGAACAACATGCTCTTTGATCATCGTATAGCATGCATACACCACCTCTGATATAGAACACACTGATAAACGCACTGTGTAGTCATTGTCTCTGTATGACGGTATGGGTACACCACTTCTGATATAAAACACACTGATAAACACACTGGGTAGTCATTGTCTCTGTATGACGGTATGGGTACACCACTTCTGATATAGAACACACTGGGTAGTCATTGTCTCTGTATGACGGTATGGGTACACCACTTCTGATATAGAACACACTGGGTAGTCATTGTCTCTGTATGACGGTATGGGTACACCACTTCTGATATAGAACACACTGGGTAGTCATTGTCTCTGTATGACGGTATGGGTACACCACTTCAGATATAGAACACACTGGGTAGTCATTGTCTCTGTATGACGGTATGGGTACACCACTTCTGATATAGAACACACTGGGTAGTCATTGTCTCTGTATGACGGTATGGGTACACCACTTCTGATATAGAACACACTGGGTAGTCATTGTCTCTGTATGGCGGTATGGGTACACCACTTCTGATATAAAACACACTGATAAACACACTGGGTAGTCATTGTCTCTGTATGACGGTATGTGTACACCACCTCTGATATAGAACACACTGATAAACGCACTGGGTAGTCATTGTCTCTGGTATGATGGTATGCATATCTCTTCATCTCTGTAACTGCAAATCGTGTCCTTTTCAGTCCACGTCTTCCGCCGATGCGCAAACATCAAAGTTGCTGGATAAATAAGCTTCTTGCTATGATAAATAAGCTTCTTGCTATGATAAATAAGCTTCTTGCTATGATAAATAAGCTTCTTGCTATGATAAATAAGCTTCTTGCTATGATAAATAAGCTTCTTGCTATGATAAATAAGCTTCTTGCTATGATAAATAAACTTCTTGCTATGATAAATAAACTTCTTGCTATGATAAATAAACTCCTTGCTATGATAAATAAACTTCTTGCTATGATAAATAAACTTCTTGCTATGATAAATAAACTTCTTGCTAGCACGTTCATTTATCAAGACTACGGTCGAAATTCGGCGCTTTGCTGAACGTAAACCATTGTCATTTCTGTCATTCATTTAAACTAGCATTAAGGTTTTATCACTCAAGCATTCGCAGCACTGATATAGTACGTGTAATACAGTTCATAGGTAATGCTTATTTTAGACATGAACTTGAGATATTTCTTGTTTCCATCTTTTCGCTTTCATATATACACCTTAATAACATTTATTTTCTTCCTGTACAGAGACGCTATGCATACTGTTTCAACATAAATGTATAAAACATATTTGGCGGGAATTCAACTATTCACTGAAATTATTAGCTTCACATTATTATGACTATAAATTATCAAGTCAGCCTGACTGTTCATTATATTTATTACATCTTGTGACTTTTAAGTATCAAATACATATGACTGGGGTGTTTTTGTCATATCGATTAGAATATCCGTTATTCATTGAACATAACTGTACTTATTCATTATAAAATCCTACATTATAACATCAGGATCATTTATGATATAGTCATTAATGCCAGATATCAAATCAGCGTAACTGTATATTACCCTTTTACCCAGTCAGCGTAACTGTATATTACCCTTTTACCCAATCAGCGTAACTATATATTACCCTTTTACCCAATAGCGTAACTATATATTACCCTTTTACCCAATAACGTAACTATATATTACCCTTTTACCCACCAACGTAACTATATATTACCCTTTTACCTAATAACGTAACTATATATTACCCTTTTACCCAATAACGTAACTATATATTACCCGTTTACCCAATCAGCGTAACTATATATTACCCTTTTACCCAATAACATAACTATATATTACCCTTTTACCCAATAACGTAACTATATATTACCCTTTTACACAATAACATAACTATATATTACCCTTTTACCCAATCATCAGACGTATATCTACAGGTGCCTAATCAATCTGAGAAAATGAAAGTTGTACGATTCAGTGTTGAGTCTGGAAATACCAGATTTATTTTATTTTGCCTTTGAAAGAAAGTATTTTAAAACATTTTAGCAAATATAGATGCATATGGAATTGTCTTATTTATTTTATTTTGCCTTTGAAAGAAAGTATTTTAAAACAATTGGAATTGTCTTATTTATTTTATTTTGCTTTTGAAAGAAAGTATTTTAAAAAATTTTGAATTGTCTTATTTATTTTATTTTGCCTTTGAAAGAAAGTATTTTAAAACATTTGGAATTGTCTTATTTATTTTATTTTGCCTTTGAAAGAAAGTATTTTAAAACATTTGGAATTGTCTTATTTATTTATTTTACAGGCAATAACCGATGCGCAAGCTGCTACTTCAAGAAAAGAAAAAAATAAATTCCTTAATTTGGTTTTAGTGACTCTGTTAAAAACAAAATATGGCGGACCAATAGCAAAACTCTTTAATCCTTCTATAAAATGGAAGCAAGATTCAAAACCTGACAATTTGCAAAAGAAGCTCATGCGGTGGCGTTTAAAGTCGAAAAGGAAATTCGAAGAAGTAAACGCAACCTTCGGCATGAAGAAACCTTTAGCAACCAAACTTAAACGTTTGAGAAAAGAAATGGAGGTAAGAAAATATGCTTACTTATGGTCGTCACATGTAGTTGTGAAAAGAAGACACTCTCTGCCTGAAAGGGACAAAGAAAGGTTAACAGGACTACGCTCCAAACTTTCCATGTCTGAGGACAATTTAAATAGAAGTGATCTAAGATTGAGACACAGAAGCCAGCATTCTCAGCAAGAAGATCAAATAAGCAGGTCTTCAAAGTACTCAACACCTTTATATTCTTCTAATGACGCAGAATATTTAAACGACCACAAAATAAGTATATCTTCAGACTGCTCAACACCTTTATATTCTCCCAATGACTTAGGTAATATGAACAACCACAAAATAAGTAGGTCTTCAAACTGCTCAACACCTTTATATTCTTCCAAAGACTTAGGTAATATGAACAACCACAAAGTAAGAGAAGGATTCCCACCTGCGTCTCAAGCAGAACACTTGATCATTAAAGATTTCAAAGTGGATCATATGTCATATCCACATTCTGGATCTGCTATTGGAAGGGTTCCTGGACATCCAAGTGGAAAACGTGGTGTAGCCATTATGCAAGAACACGTCATGTCCACTAACATCGCATACGGTGAACCCGCTTTGATACATCGTAACACAGAATTAGTATCAAATATTTCTGAAAGTGAGAAACAAGAAAGTAACAATTTGCCCGTAGGCAGGCTGCCAGGGAGATTAACGCCGACTACTATGAATAATTCTTGGAGTGTTAATATGAAAGACAATTCTGATATTCGTCTACTTAATGCAAATGATTCCAGACCTTTCACTATTCCAACAAATGTCATACGTACAGGTAGAGGTCATTTCAATACAGTTCTTGAAGTGTTCGATGATTCTGTTAGTGACTCTTTTGTCAGACCAAGCTTAGTTGTACCGAATATACTTATAGACTCTGTAGAAGATCATAATTTCATCTGTCATGAAAATGATGAAATCAGACAAAACATCGCAGAGCGGAATGTCACCCCATCTAGAGTTGAAGAAAATGTGTTTGCACGGATCTTAGAGAAAAACCAAAAATTAAATGAGAAATATGTTACTGGTTTGTCTGAAGATGAATGTGACTCTGTTGAAATTCAGGAAGATCTTGACAACGTGAGTGGCTGTACCGATTGCACATGCAAAGAGGTCTACTCTGAAGATTTTGCCAATACGAATATAAATGCATTGCCTCCCTTGTTTGACGATGATGATGTCCATGGGACTGTATCAGGTACTTGCTTAGTCCAGGATTCTTATGAGAACAAAAATGTCTCCTCTCATATTCAGAACCCCAGAAAGGTAAGTTCTGTTAAGCATTACGTGCTTGTATGACGGGAAAAGTAGTGGGTTCAGGGTAACTTTTAAAGAAATGAATACTCCAGTTTTACATATTGCAAAAAATGGTAATCATACTTTCACCTGAAGGATTCCGTGTGGCATACTCGATACATCTCTCTATGTATAATCGCACAGGATATTTATAGTAACTCGATACATCTCTCTATGTATAATCACACAGGATATTTATAGTAACTCGATACATCTCTCTATGTATAATCGCACAGGATATTTATTGTAACTCGATACATCTCTCTATGTATAATCGCACAGGATATTTATAGTAACTAGATACATCTTTGTATGTATAATCGCACAGGATATTTATAGTAACTCGATACATCTCTCTATGTATAATCGCACAGGATATTTATAGTAACTCGATACATCTCTCTATGTATAATCGCACAGGATATTTATAGTAACTCGATACATCTCTCTATGTATAATCGCACAGGATATTTATAGTAACTCGATACATCTCTGTATGTATAATCGCACAGGATATTTATAGTAACTCGATACATCTCTCTATGTATAATCGCACAGGATATTTATAGTAACTCGATACATCTCTCTATGTATAATCGCACAGGATATTTAAACTGTTGCATTATAGCTAGTTGCTCATGTATGCAATATACTTACAAACTCGCTTTCAACAATAGTAGCTAACAAATCATTATTGAAGTAGCAAAAATAATCTTATAAACAATTCAGCATTGATAATATGCGTGTATATAAATAAAGACATATTTAATGCTTTCAGAATAGTCTATTTTTATACTCCCTAGATTCGTATATTGTCAAATGAAATCAACTCAGATATACACAGTTTAAATATTGTATTTTGGTTTCTTTGTATAGTTATTTGTCAGTGTTTCTATGTTTAAAATGATATAAACACATTTCACTACGTTTCGTTTCAGATAACGCACAGAAGAGATACTGGTATGTATGCAAATCTAAAACTATTGGGTGTTAGTAAATAAAAATAATTCGCATATAGCAGTCACTGTGTGTGTGTGTGTGTGTGTGTGTGTATGTGTGCATAAAGAAGGAATAATTTAACTAAAAGACAGCTAAGTTGCGAAACTGCAGGACAATATATATTTCATATTGAACTAATCATTCTTAATGAAATCCTATACTGACCAGTTATTTGTGGATACAAATTGAATTATATATTTTGCTTGCATATTCATCAAACATTTATTTATAGGTGATAATTTTAAAAGTACACATTATCACTTCTGAATTTGAAATGAAAGGAGAAAGTCCAGCTTTGAATGGCAGTCGTTAACTTGATGGCGAGTTAAAACTGACTGATTGGGTTAGAAATATTTCTAGCATTTTTGCTATTGATTTGTTATACTTGTGTTTATGTAGAGATGTACTATGTGAGTTGACTTTTATTTCTACAAATATTTGAACTAAGCTGCACACATATAATGTGCTAAACTTGGCATTGTTTGATATTCTGTATCTAATTTTTACCATGTATGTATCGGGCTAATAAATATTTTTGCAGGAATTTGTAATTTGATGATGTAGTGTAAGATAGAATGGATTTATATTGTGATAAACGGGAAACATTGGTTTGTTCCTTGTCTATATTTTGCAGTGAACAAACGGCCTTTTGACTATGGGTTTCAAGCTTTGATTTTGAGTTCCAAATTTCAAGTTTCAAGTTCTCAGTTACACTTCACATGTTCACCTGTCATAAACCTGTACGACCCAGAAGGCACAGGAACGTCTGTTGCTGTGTGTGTCTGTTGCATCAGAAGTATGCTACACACCCTAGATATATATGCTGGACACCCTAGATATATATGCTACAAACCCTAGATATATGCTACACACCCTAGATATATATGCTGGACACCAATTAAATATGCTGGATACCCTAGATATATATGCTACACACCCTAGATATATATGCTGGACACCTATTATATATGCTGGACACCCTAGATATATATGCTACACACCCTAGATATATATGCTGGACACCTATTATATATGCTGGACACCCTAGATATATATGCTACACACCCTAGATATATATGCTGGACACCTATTATATATGCTGGACACCCTAGATATATATGCTACACACCCTAGATATATATGCTGGACACCTTGGGAGAATTCTAGTAAATTGAAGTTGCTAGAATTACTGTAATGATTGTGTTCTGCTTGAAGGAATAGACCCGGTGAGGAGAGCGCTCACTTTCGTCGAGAATCAAATGCGTCAGTGGTTTCCTTGCATGTGGCGGGAGACAGGTGTTAACGGACATTGTGACATTGTTGCAAAGGCCAGTGAAAGACTGTTGAAGTAGTGCTTAATCCAGGTCATGTAAAAATTTACAATAATTTATCTCTAATAATTCCATTTCTATTCTCTGATATGACTAACCTGCGATTTGTATTGATTCTATTGTTGAACTGTAATTTTCTTTCTTTATATCTAAAGACTGTGTAACATAAAATTATCCGAACTTGAGTCCCTGGAATACTGATGTCAAGAAATCTGTTTCATTGTAATTGTCATATGTAGATTTGATTGTTTATTTAATAAATTTATTTTTAAAATTATTGATTTTCTTATGCATATTGATAATCATAATTATGTTGGAGAAGAAAGTGGGTGGATGGGGCTCACTAAATATAGATTTAAAGTCGTATTTGTCTTCTCCTTTAGTAAGAAGTTTTCTACTCAAAGAAAGATTATGTGACTGTATATGTTGTTTTATGTTGTGGAATAGAGTAAACTTTCACAGCGCTCAAAAGTCAATGTCTGGTCTTCGTGCAGAAATCACCCGATTTGTTCTTATCTCGAAGTGACTGCTTCCGGTTGGTGCATCCAAGCTCTTTCTGGTGTTTTTATGTCATAGTTCTCACACAGATTTCTATGTATGCGTTTTGCCACTTCGTTGTGTCGTTTGGTATATTCTGTTCCAGCCAGAACCTGACATACAGATAGTATGTGCTCTGTTGTCTCATCTATGGTTTTGCAGAATCTACAGTTGGAATCATTTGAGATTTTCATGATTTTCTTTTGTGAGATTTGGTGTGCTTGATCTTGTGCAGCTGTTACGAGTGCTTCTGTTTCTGCTTTCAATCCTGCCTCTTTCAACCATTTGTACGTTAATTGCTTTGTTGATATTTCGTCGGCTTGTCGTACATACTGGCCATGGAGAGGTTTTTGGCTCCAGGTATGTACTAGTGCATGCTTCGTTGTTTTCTTCCATGTTTCTTTGTCTGTTTCTGTGGGTTGGAATAGTCCACTCATCTTTACTGCTTCTATAAGTGGATCATCTTTGTTGTTATTCCAGATGTTATCCTCAAGACCAATGACTTCTCCTTCAATGACATGTTTAATTATTATTATTATTATTATTATTATTATTATTATTCAGTCTCTTTCCACGACTTCTGTTTGACTGTCGGCTGTGATCCAAGGTCTCGGAATCTTACCAAGATTCTGGGAGATCCAAGGTTTTACGGAGGATGTGGGCACTTCCGAGGAGCGCTGCTTTGAGTAGTGGAGCGATTCTGTGGTTTCCAGGGAGTTTATTCAGGTAGCCTTCCAATTCTGATGTTATGTTCCCCAAGGCTCCTATCACTATTGGTATCACTTCTGCTTTTACATTCCACAGTCTCTGGATTTCTAATCTGAGGTCTTGGTATTTTTCTATTTTTTCTCTTTCTTTTGTTTTTATGTTTCTATCACTTGGAACAGCGACATCAATAATTGTTACTGTTCTGTTGGTCTTATTGAGAACTACAATGTCTGGTCGTCTTGCAGGAATCACCCGGTCTGTTCTTATCTCGAAGTCCCACAGTATTTTGACTTCTTCTGTTTCAATGACTGCTTCTGGTTGATGCATCCATGTTCTTTCTGGGGTTTTTATGCCATAGTTCTCACACAGATTTCTATGTATGTGTTTTGCCACTTCATTGTGTCGTTTGGTGTATTCTGTTCCAGCCAGAACCTGACATCCAGATAGTATGTGTTCTGTTGTCTCATCCATGGATTTGCAAAGTCTACATTTGGAATCATTTGAAATTTTCATGATTTTCGTTTTGTGTGCTTTGGTGTTGAGTGCTTGATCTTGTGCAGCTGTTATGAGTGCTTCTGTTTCTGCTTTCAATCCTGCCTCTTTCAACCATTTGTACGTTGATTGCTTTGTTGATATTTCGTCTGCTTGTCGTACATATTGGCCATGTAGAGGTTTCTGTCTCCAGGTATGTGCTAGTTCTTGCTTCGTTGTTTTCTTCCATGTTTCTTTGTCTGTTTCTGGTGGTTGGAATAGTCCACTCCTTTTTACTAATTCTATCAGTGGATCATCTTTATTGTTATTCCAGATGTAGTCCACAAGGCCAATGACTTCTCCTTCAATGACATGTTTAATTTTCTTGAGACCTCGGCCTCCCAATTTTCGAGATACATAGAGTCTGTCTACGTCTGCTTTTGGGTGTAAGGCTTTATGTATTGTGAGTAGTTTTCTTGTTTTCCTGTCCAGTTCATTTATTTCATTTGCTGTCCAATCTATGATACCTCCAGTGTAGCTTACTACAGGTATTGCGTATGCATTAAGGGCTTGTATTTTGTTCGCCCCATTTAGCTTGGATTTCAGGACTTGTCTAACACGTTTTTCATATTCTCTCTTAACTTTGGACTTCACTTCTCTCTGCATATTTTCTTGATGTTGTAGTATCCCAAGATACTTATATCCATTTTCTATTGAAACATCATTGATTTTTCCGATGTCGAATTGCAGGCCCTCTGTTGTTTTGACCTTGCCTTTCTGGATGACAATTCGTCCACATTTCTCAAGGCCGAATTTCATGTTGATGTCTTCACTGCAGATCTTGACAGTATTGATCAGTGATGTGATGTCACTTTCATTTTTACCGTACAGCTTGAGATCATCCATGTACAGTAGATGGCTGATAACCTGTCCTGCTTTCATTTTGTATCCTAACCTAGTTTTCTGGATCACGTGACTGAGAGGGTTCAGGGCAATGCAGAACAGCAGTGGCGATAGTGAATCACCTTGAAAGATTCCACAATTTATTGCTATGTCTGCAATATTTGTGTTGTTGCATGTGAGTGTGGTTTTCCAGTTTTTCATTGACTCCTGAATTAGGTTCTGTATTGATGGCGCTACTTTGTACAATTTTAATGTTTCAATTATCCATGAATGTGGGACTGAGTCATAGGCCTTTTGATAGTCAATCCATGCCATTGCAAGATTTGTTCTTCGTTTCTTGCTGTCAGTCACTATTGCCTTATCAATTGCCAATTGGTCCTTCGTTCCTCTGCTGCCTGGTCTAGCACCCTTTTGTTCATAGTTTAGAATTTTGTTTGTTTCAAGATGAGTCATGATTTTGTTAGCTATAATTCCTGATAGTAACTTCCAGGTGGTTGATAGGCATGTGATTGGTCGATAGTTGTTTGGTGTTGCGCCTTTCTGTGTATCTTTCATAATCAGACTTGTTTTTCCCTTTACCATCCATGCTGGTAAGGTTCCTGGTTTGATTAGTATGTCTTGCAGTTGTTCACCAAGTCTGCCATGTAAGGAGGTAAACTTTTTCAGCCAGAATATTTGTATTTGATCTGGTCCTGGGGCTTTCCAGTTTGCCATCTTTCGAACCTTCTTCTTAATGTCTTTCTCACTGATTGTTACGGTGCATTGTTCAGGTGTTTCTTTATGATCAACTTTCAGTTCTTGAATCCATTTGGCGGAAGTGTTATGCGTATTTGTATTGCTCCAAATGTTTTCCCAGAAGGTCTTGGTATCATGAATGTTTGGTATTTGTTGTTCTGTTCTGAAATTTCCTTTAAATTCTTGGTATAGTCTTCCAGGGTCAGTTCGGAATATTTTGTTCTGTTGGAATTGCTGACCTCTTGCAATGTATCTCTTCAGACGGTGACTGAGTCCTTGAAGTCTTTGCTTTGCATCTTCTATTGCAGTCTTAGTGTTTCTGCAGTTGAGATGGTATTTGGCGACCAATCTTGCCTTCATTTTTCCCTTATTTTGTTCTGCTGCTGTCATTTGGCTTATTTCTCTTCTAGTACACTCTATTTTCTTTTCTATTCTTTTCTTCCATGGTGGTATTGATGGTTTCTGTGTTTGTACTGTGTCTGGCCTTATATATCTTTCAATTACCTTTGCGGTGGCGTATATTAGACAGTTGGTTTCTGTAATATCTTTTGTGGGGATATGTTTTAATACTTCATTTGCATTCTCAATTGCTATCCATAGATCTTTGCTGTTTTGCAGCCTTCTTGTTGGTGTTCTGTCTTCATATGACTTATTTTTGTCCATGAAGCATTTTATGTCTTCAAACAAGCGTTGCTGTTCTCCAGTGAAGTCGCATGGGATTTCCCCAACGAAGTTATCAACTAGAATTGACTGTTGTGATATTGTGAAATTTTCAATGACTTCAGTGTCATTGTATCGGGTTGTAGTGTTCTCTTGTTGTTGTTCTATCTCTTGTATTTCAAGAGCTGTAAGAAGCCTATTTTGTAATATCACTCTCTTCTGATCTAGGAGCCGTTGTTCTCTAATCAAATCATCTGGATGGTTTTTTAGCCAGTGTTCATACATGCGTTTTCTATATCCTCTTGTTGTTGGCTGGCTTTGATAGTAGGAAACCATGATTTGTATGTTGTCCGCCTATAGTCATTTCTCAATAAATAGTCTTCTTTTCTTCCTTTCCTTCACGTGCGAGATCTAATTGAAGAGTGACGTAATTTGAAGACCTACAAATCCTGAAAATGTGCTGCGTCCTGTGACGTTGTATCGTGTAATGTGTCAATTCTTAAAATATATGGAAAGAAAGTCAAAAATGAAAAATTGATCAAACGCAGTACAACTTGCAGAACGCTGCACGCATAAGCCATAAGACGCACTCCACCTTACTTTCAACGCTGTTTACAATTGTTAAACTGTCAATCTAAAGATATTATGTTTCTCATTTCAATGAAAATTCCAACACTAAATACTTAAATGCAAAGTGAACGTATCTCAAATTCGAAATTATCCCACTCGGCTGGAATAACAGGTGTGCCACAACACGAAAAATAACCAACCTTACGCCTAAACTTAAACATCAAAATCAAAGTGGTTACAAACGCCCCGGTTTTCTGACCGGTGTCAATCACTACTGTAGTAGTGTACGTGGGTATGCTAACTGCCACGACACTTACGTCCCTCTTGTAAGGCGATCTCAAAATTGTAGTACCGCCATCAAACACGTCATTAGAGTTTCCCAGAGCCGTCACGAGGCTCGTACTTGGGGAAAGAAAAATAAAATCAAAACTGTTTGTCAATCTCGCTGCCTCGTCTGCAGCCGCTGTCACTGTCCCGGTGACGTCATCAAAAACTTTTCCCGTACATCGACCTTTTCTCTTTGAATACCGCGGTTGATCAACCGACCAAAATTTATTCTGAAATGTTTTGGCAAAAACAAATGGGACCTGAACTTCTAACTGATCACGACACGGAGCTGCTGGTTCAGAGGTAGCAGCATTATGCGAAAAAATCCGCTCTGCATCTAATACGTCATTTGACACCAAAGTTGCCTCGCGAAACTCACACGAAGCGAAAGTAGCAATATTGTAGCTATTAGAGGTGGGGTAGTCATGACAACCGAATCTATCTGGCTTGCTTGTCTGAACAAACGAATGGCTCTGTGTAGTACTTAGCGGTTCAATCAGTGCACTAGACTTATGCTTAGAAGGCGATACTGACAACGAAACGAACTCTGAAACTTCGGACTGTACTTGTAGCGCGATAGGTGTTGTACATATCAAATCAGAAAATACCGGCGGCCCTGCTAGAGAATTTTCCATAGTCGAAGAAGATAGACACTGCTCTTGCCCCGATGGGGAAAACAGAACGGACGACTGTCCCGAGAGATCTACAGAAGGCTTAGCTGTCTCACTCAAGTGATCAATTATCACAGAACATGGCGAAAGACTTGGATAAGAAACTTCGGCGCTGTCATTGTCACTAACACCAGAATCAAACTCAAAATCAAAATCAAATCCAAACTGGATATCTAACTTGGGCATTTCATAGTCAGGCATCACTACTGCTACTGTAGGAATCTTTGATGGAAAAGGACGCTTTAAATGTAGCGGACTATTTTCTTTACCTCCACACTCACTAGTCACGTCATCTTGTCCCCCGAGGAATTTAATCTCGTCACCTAATTCCTGTAAAACACCCGACTCTTCGAGCGGTGTTTCGAGAGAGTCATCTATCATATCCACAGCACTCGGCCGAGTAGCTTCCCCCGTGGTCACGACAGTAGCTTCCTCCCCATCCGACACCATAACCTGGTCAATTTTCTGATTCCTCAATTGTATGGCTCTAGTTTCTGCGTCCATTCTTTCTACCTCTCTCATAATTGCCTCTATTCCTTCTATTTCTGCCTTCAATTTTTCCATCTCTATCTCTTCTATCTGTTTCTTTAGTTCCTCTATTTCTAGGGTGGTCTCTGCCTCATCCCATTCTCTCTTCTCCATCAAAAACTGTACCAATTCTGCTCCTATTTCATCTATTCTTGCCGCACACCTCTCTATATCTAGAATGGACTTTGCCCCTCGTACCTCCCGAAGTGCCTTCTCTATCTCTAGGGTAATCTGTATGTCTCTTTCCATTATTTCCTGACGCTCATACCACCAATCTATTCCGTCCTCTATAAACTGCTCCAGTTCTTCCCCCACTAATCCCTTTTCCTTTCCCAAGTCTCGAAATTTCTCTCCACATCTTGCTCTCTCTAACGCCCGAATCTCTTCTGCAGTAAGAGATCCTGCGTCCTCTGCTGTCATCCCAAATAACTCGAATTCTGTCAAGACCTGTCCTTTAACCTTAACTTCAACTGTCTTCCCAAGTTTCTTTCCTTTTTTCTTATTTTTACTCCTAGTCTTGCCTAGCCCGCCCATCTTAACGTCTCAGTCCTAACGACCACAACAACACAACACTGTCAAGAAAAAGTCTAAGATCGCTTAACGTTTGTACAGGGAAACTCGTAATACTAAACGTGCACAATCAATTTCAAAAATATTTTGCACACAAAAATCCACAATGCAAAAATTCAATACACACAATACCTATCCAATGATGATGATGAAAATGAAGATAGGAAAGCAGAAAAAAGAAATGATCTCATACACACAATTCTTACCCTAAATCACGTCAGAGGGTCACCAAAAAATATCTTTTGCCTTGAAAACTCAACACTTCAGGACAAATTTGCTAAATTAACCAATATAAGGAAAAGATAAACATACAAAACAAGATAAGTAAAGAAGAAGAATATAAAATAATGTTAATGTCAAGAGATAAACATGACTGTAATATTAATTAGGCAAACATAATCACGTAACTGAATACCATAATAATAATAACAATAGTAAAAGTGGTAATAGGGATAACATCCAGAGTCCAACTCTGGAATATCGTGGGAGGGAAAAGCGGATCCCTCCAAAATACACGCTTGCCCATCCCATTCATGATGGAGAAAACAAACTTTGATTCCATACCGGATCAGACTTCGCCCGGGCTAACAAGGTCTGCGCTAGGCACTGATGTTTCGGGGTGTTCTAGTGAAAAAAGGGCTACTGAAACACATGGAAAAACTCGGAGGAAATGGACCAGAGAGGACAACATACAATTATTATTATTATTAATAATAATAATGTATATTATTATATATTTCAATATATATGTATATTATTCAGTCTCTTTCCACGACTTCTGTTTGACTGTCGGCTGTGATCCTAGGTCTCGGAATCTTACCAAGATTCTGGGAGATCCAAAGTTTTACGGAGGATGTGGGCACTTCCGAGGAGCGCTGCTTTGAGTAGTGGAGCGATTCTGTGGTTTCCAGGGAGTTTATTCAGGTAGCCTTCCAATTCTGATGTTATGTTCCCCAAGGCTCCTATCACTATTGGTATCACTTCTGCTTTTACATTCCACAGTCTCTGGATTTCTAATCTGAGGTCTTGGTATTTTTCTATTTTTTCTCTTTCTTTTGTTTTTATGTTTCTATCACTTGGAACAGCGACATCAATAATTGTTACTGTTCTGTTGGTCTTATTGAGAACTACAATGTCTGGTCGTCTTGCAGGAATCACCCGGTCTGTTCTTATCTCGAAGTCCCACAGTATTTTGACTTCTTCTGTTTCGATGACTGCTTCTGGTTGATGCATCCATGTTCTTTCTGGGGTTTTTATGCCATAGTTCTCACACAGATTTCTATGTATGTGTTTTGCCACTTCATTGTGTCGTTTGGTGTATTCTGTTCCAGCCAGAACCTGACATCCAGATAGTATGTGTTCTGTTGTCTCATCCATGGATTTGCAAAGTCTACATTTGGAATCATTTGAAATTTTCATGATTTTCGTTTTGTGTGCTTTGGTGTTGAGTGCTTGATCTTGTGCAGCTGTTATGAGTGCTTCTGTTTCTGCTTTCAATCCTGCCTCTTTCAACCATTTGTACGTTGATTGCTTTGTTGATATTTCGTCTGCTTGTCGTACATATTGGCCATGTAGAGGTTTCTGGCTCCAGGTATGTGCTAGTTCTTGCTTCGTTGTTTTCTTCCATGTTTCTTTGTCTGTTTCTGGTGGTTGGAATAGTCCACTCCTTTTTACTAATTCTATTAGTGGATCATCTTTATTGTTATTCCAGATGTAGTCCACAAGGCCAATGACTTCTCCTTCAATGACATGTTTAATTTTCTTGAGACCTCGGCCTCCCATTTTTCGAGATACATAGAGTCTGTCTACGTCTGCTTTTGGGTGTAAGGCTTTATGTATTGTGAGTAGTTTTCTTGTTTTCCTGTCCAGTTCATTTATTTCATTTGCTGTCCAATCTATGATACCTCCAGTGTAGCTTACTACAGGTATTGCGTATGCATTAAGGGCTTGTATTTTGTTCGCCCCATTTAGCTTGGATTTCAGGACTTGTCTAACACGTTTTTCATATTCTCTCTTAACTTTGGACTTCACTTCTCTCTGCATATTTTCTTGATGTTGTAGTATCCCAAGATACTTATATCCATTTTCTATTGAAACATCATTGATTTTTCCGATGTCGAATTGCAGGCCCTCTGTTGTTTTGACCTTGCCTTTCTGGATGACAATTCGTCCACATTTCTCAAGGCCGAATTTCATGTTGATGTCTTCACTGCAGATCTTGACAGTATTGATCAGTGATGTGATGTCACTTTCATTTTTACCGTACAGCTTGAGATCATCCATGTACAGTAGATGGCTGATAACCTGTCCTGCTTTCATTTTGTATCCTAACCCTGTTTTCTGGATCACGTGACTGAGAGGGTTCAGGGCAATGCAGAACAGCAGTGGCGATAGTGAATCACCTTGAAAGATTCCACAATTTATTGCTATTTATTATTATTATTATTATTATTATTATTATTATTATTATTATTATTTTGATGAAGATGATGATATTTATAGTTATTGTAGATTTCTGGGTTGATTAATTTAATAATAAACACTTTGAAGTTGTTTGTCATTGTATGTAATTTAAATCAGTCAAAAGATTTAGCTGTAATGAACATACGACTTGTAATCTAATTTTACAGTAAGATTCATTTCGAGTCTGCATATAGACGACGAATTATCTGACATCAATGACAGCTATTTAATACGGATAGAGCCAGAAAAAGAAACATCTGTGTGGAGTTTCTCTTTTGCACGCAGGACGTGTTTATACTGGCGTCGAAAGTTACGCATTATTGCAGCAAGTCGACCGTTTAATCTGCTGATCAACTTAGCTATCATAATCAACACCATTTTCTTGTCCCTTGAGCATCATGGTATGCCTGAGCTCATGCGAGAGGTACTTTGGCATACAAACATGGTACGTGTTATTAATTGTATAGTGTATTATAAACGTTTGAGTAATATTTACCGTTTTTTTCTTTGCTCTCACCTATCTATTCTTTAGGTACTATCTATGTAAATTCTCTCTTAGCTTCATATAAATATTTATTTTTCAAATTGATTTATCTAATGTATGTTTTATCTTTATTTTAATTGTTTATTTGCTCTTATACTTTGTGATACTATAATTCTGGTTCAGTACATTTTATCTTTACTTAGTTTAATCTCTAATTATACTTCTGTAATTCCTACAAATTAACGTTCAAGTATTTGTTTATATATAGCCTCATCTCATACTTCTGTAATTCCTACAAATTCAAGTTCAAGTATTTGTTTGTATATAGCCTCATCTCATACTTCTGTAATTCCTACAAATTAACGTTCAAGTATTTGTTTGTATATAGCCTCATCTCATACTTTTGTAATTCCTACAAATTCACGTTCAAGTATTAGTTTGTATATAGCCTCATCTCATACTTTTGTAATTCCTACAAATTCACGTTCAAGTATTTGTATAGAGCCTCATCTCATACTTTAGTAATTCCTACAAATTCACGTTCAAGTATTTGTATAGAGCCTCATCTCATACTTTAGTAATTCCTACAAATTCACGTTCAAGTATTTGTATAGAGCCTCATCTCATACTTTAGTAATTCCTACAAATTCACGTTCAAGTATTTGTTTTTATATAGCCTCATCTCATACGTCTGTATTATTTGCTATAATTCTAGTCCAGTCACACTTTGCCCGTGTTTTATATTTGTTTCTGCTTTTTACTTTGCAATAATATTTCATGTACTCTTCCTTGGCTACAATTCATTACAGTTTACCCGTATTTGCTCTTATTTAATACTCGAATATTTCCTCTAATTCAAGTTTATATACAATTTGTTCTCTTTCCTCTTATATCATACTCGAATATTTCCTCTAATTCAAGTTTATATACAATTTGTTCTCTTTCCTCTTATATCATACTCGAATATTTCCTCTAATTCAAGTTTATATACAATTTGTTCTCTTTTTTCCTCTTATATCATACTCGAATATTTCCTCTAATTCAAGTTTATATACAATTTGTTCTCTTTCCTCTTATATCACTTCATTATTAGTTCTGGTCCAAATTGAAATGTGCGTTGTATATGCTCTTAATTCTTTCTGTTGACTGTAAACACGCATAGTGTGTGTTTACTCTCGTCGTAGAATTCTGTATTTATTATAATTCAAGTACACCAAAATTATTTGCTCTCAACTAATGTTTTTCTATGTGCTCTCTTCGTATGTTTCTGACTATATAATCCATGTTTTGAACTTAACGTACACTTCTGGGATTTTGCTATAACCCTGTCATTTTTCTTTCATCGTATTACGTTTGTCTTTACTATAATCCAAGTGCATGTTGTCCCTTTTGACCATCATCGTATTACTTTTGTCTTTACTATAATCCAAGTGCATGTTGTCCCTTTTGACCATCATCGTATTACTTTTGTCTTTACTATAATCCAATCTGCATGTTGTCCCTTTTGACCATCATCGTATTACTTTTGTCTTTACTCTAATCCAAGTGTATGCTGTCCCTTTTGACCCTCATCGTATTACTTTTGTCTTTACTATAATCCAAGTGCATGCTGTCCCTTTTGACCCTCATCGTATTACTTTTGTCTTTACTCTAATCCAAGTGTATGCTGTCCCTTTTGACCCTCATCGTATTACTTTTGTCTTTACTATAATCCAAGTGCATGCTGTCCCTTTTGACCCTCATCGTATTACTTTTGTCTTTACTATAATCCAAGTGCATGCTGTCCCTTTTGACCCTCATCGTATTACTTTTGTCTTTACTATAATCCAAGTGCATGCTGTCCCTTTTGACCCTCATCGTATACTTCTGTCTTTACTATAATCCAAGTGCATGCTGTCCCTTTTGACCATCATCGTATTACTTTTGTCTTTACTATAATCCAAGTGCATGCTGTCCCTTTTGACCCTCATCGTATACTTCTGTCTGATGAAATTGAAAAGGATGCTATCCATTCCGTTCTTATCCTGTATGCCAATCCACGTATATACGTAGTTACGTCTGCTTTCGTTAAAGTAAGGTCAAGGTTGCACACTTTGAGAGTTTCGCTGCTGTCGTCTTAATTTTTTATCTTTGATTTCATGGAAGTAATTAATTCATGTGGTCGGTTTTTTTAAAAATCGCAATATTTACTAATGAAGGCGAGCAATATAAAGAGTTTATTAAATACATTTCTTGTCGCATATTCCAAGTTTAAGTAGACAGTGTTATTTTACCAGAGCTAGAAATTTGATAATTAACTTTCGAAATGTTATTTAAAATGATGTAAGAATATGAATAAATATAGATAATGCATAGAAATAAAATGTAATTACATTTTAAAGTGTTGCTAACATTGCGTTGCTTGTTTCTTGTCGCAGGTGTTCACGTTGCTTTTTGTTGTTGAGGCAGTACTCAAACTGACTGGTTTCGGTTTTAAGCGCTACTTTAAAAGCATATGGAACCGCTTTGACATGGTGATTGCTTTGATTGGCCTCATCAATATCATTTTGGACAGATTTCACATTAAATCAACTAGCCTGCTCATCCTGCGGACTGTTCGTCTGGTAAGCAAATGTATGTTGCAGTTATTTTAATTGTTAGAGGTAATTACTGACTACTTCCCCCCCCCCCCATTCCCTCCATAATCATTTAAAAACAGAAGGAAAGGGTGAAATATTCAAGAAAATGTGTTTAATGATCAGGAAATGTCTTTAAATGTGCTTGTTAATAACTACAAAAATACAACAATTGTAAAAATATTAAAAATCTCAGGAGAACATTATATTCATTACTGATATTAATGTGGGGTAGGCTCATGACAAGAAAGCAGAGACTGTGCAAGAATGAGAATAGCGTACTGTAAGCTAAGCTAAAAACAAAATAATCACACTCAAAGAACACAAACATGAAGAAAAGAAATAACAATAATTAATTAGCATGCACAAAATAATATTAACTAATTTTTATATACTAATTTATTTTGCAGAAAAACAATGACGTCTCACACTTGTGCATAAGAAATTCATCTAATGGGGATGAACAGACAGTTATTTTGTTAAAGAAGTTCACATTTCTAATCACTTTCATTCTGACATTAGTCAAGTCTAGCCATAAATATGATCATTAACTTATTGTTAACTGACTGATGAAGAAAGAATGGACTTAGACATATTTCATATATGTTTCTTATTGATCTATGATTTGATTTGGAGAATGTTTTAGGTAATTTAAGATCCCTTATTTCTATGAGAACTAACTTGATTACGTTGTACCTAATTTGATTACGTTGTACATTATATTTGTGAATTTTGATAGAAACTGTATTTCTTGTGCTGCATGTGTATTAGGGTAATGAATACTGATTCAGGATTTGTGAGTGGAAAATGTGTGTAAGGGAGAAAGGAGTTTAGAGATGAAATATGCCTGAAACGTAGCACTGCCTAATTTGACTTTTGACGAAAGACGCACTCCTTTTTTGTGTTTTGTAGCATTGTGAGTGTAGACTGCAGTGATTACTGTACTATACCAGATCACATTTGTGTTTGTAGCATTGTGAGTGTAGACTGCAGTGATTACTGTACTAGACCAGATCACATTGGTGTTTGTAGCATTGTGAGTGTAGACTGCAGTGATTACTGTACTAGACCAGATCACATTGGTGTTTGTAGCATTGTGAGTGTAGACTGCAGTGATTACTGTACTAGACCAGATCACATTGGTGTTTTGTAGCATTGTGAGTGTAGACTGCAGTGATTACTGTACTATACCAGATCACATTGGTGTTTTGTAGCATTGTGAGTGTAGACTGCAGTGATTACTGTACTATACCAGATCACATTGGTGTTTGTACCTATCATTCTCATCGAACTTATCAGTAAATGAGATACTGTAAGTTGATTCCTGTGAATTTTAGTTGAGAGTCAGAGAGACAATTGGGGCTTGAACTTGGTCTTGAGAATTCATAAAAATTTCTTGAACATCCCTGTGGGTGTGCTGTGTAGCGCTCACAAAGTTTCTAAAACTCTTCAAGTGATGTGCTTTGATAGTGCATGCGAGGTTCTGCACAATTCTCTACGGTGTACGTGTGCGTGCATCATTGATATGGTTCTGCACAATTCTCTACGGTGTACGTGTGAGTGCATCATAGATATGGTTCTGCACAATTCTCTACGGTGTACGTGTGCGTGCATCATAGATATGGTTCTGCACAATTCTCTACGGTGTACGTGTGCGTGCATCATTGATATGGTTCTGCACAATTCTCTACGGTGTACGTGTGAGTGCATCATAGATATTTTGTGTAATGTGCCTAAAAGGGCACTTTGGCGCTTCATCTAATAATGAAGACAGTGAATTGTTGGAAACCACGTGATTGTGAACATGCACTATGACAGCTGCACTCATTGAAAAAAATTATATACATTGACTATAATTATTTCTGAATCCCCACTCTCATATGACTGTGTGTGTGTGTGTGTGTGTGTGTGTGTGTGTGTGTGTGTGTGTGTGTGTGTGTGTGTGTGCGTTTGTGTTTGTGTTTGTATTTGTGTGTGTGTGTGTGTGTGTGAATATGACTGCTGATGTTCATGCAAGGATTAACTGAATGAGTGTCTAACATTTAACAAACATTCTGAAGTTATGTAAATGTCAATGCTCTTTTGATTATATTCATATGTTGTATATTTGATCGTTGTTTTAATAAATTTATTGTTAAATTGAGTAACCTTCTTGCACATTTATTAAAACCTTTCGTTGGAATAATAGTCGATGGATGGGGGCTCGTTAAATATAAATATAAAAAAGTTTCCACATGCAGAAACATTCTATCTTATTTTTGTGTAAAGAGTAGAGTTTTACCACACCCCTATAATCCTTCAAGTGAGAGACATGTGGGTCTTGTGGGAGAATTATTATTAATGACTATAAATTAATATTCTCGATTACTTGTAATTAGTAATGTATTATTAATTAATAAATAATAATCATACTGAATGAAGGGTGCCCATAAGTGTCATACAGATATTCCCCCGAAACCTGAACATTATTTCAAGGGTTCATCCAGCGTAATAAGTTTGAGAAAGAATTTGAAAGAGTGTGACTATTTTACATAACCCTACGTTTGGTAACAAGGACAAGAGAGCAGAGTTATATCTGAGGGCATTGCATTGTAGTTGTCCATACGATAATAATTTGGGTCTCTTTTCAAAACTGTTTGAAAATCCAACACATCTGTGTAATTTCAGTTTCGCATCTTGAAGCTTGCACGGGTTTGGCCGGCCATGAACAACCTTTTGACTGTGATCGTCAATGCCATGGTCGCTGTGGGACATCTGACCATCATCCTCATTATCATTCTTTACATGTTCGCAGTCATAGGGTTAGAACGTTTCAGCAAAATCTATACAGAGAAATATTTTAATGGAGAAGAAGTACCCAGGTGTGTTTATTACAGTTTTGCCCAGCAAAGCATGATATGCTATTTCTTTTTTACTTTTATTCAGACACCCGAACAGTCGCCCCCATATACTAATTTACACACCCACTCCCAAACACGTGCATTCTTGCAAACATATGTATACAGAGCCCATGCATTCAGAGAAATGATATATATTGTTAGAAGTCTGGATAACTGGATACTAAGACTGACGGTTGGAAGAATTTAAAAATGGACCTGTGCGTGGACATAGATATTTGTACATTTATTTGTTTTATTTATTTGTGTGTGTGTGTGTGTGTGTGTGTGTGTGTGTGTGAGAGAGAGAGAGAGAGAGAGAGAGAGAGAGAGAGAGAGAGAGAGAGAGAGTGAATACTTGTCAGTGGATATATAGATAGATGGACAGACGGGAGTGGCGAGTATTCAGGGAGACACATAGAAAGAGAGAGAGAGAGAGAGAGAGAGAGAGAGAGAGAGTATAGAAGAAGAATTAAATAGCAGGCACAAAATAAGGGAAAAAAATAAGGTCAAATCCGGTTCAGAAAGTTGCACGCTCCCATAAACAATTCAGAAATTAAATTAAACAGATTTATAAAATGAAAAATACGCCACTACCTCCTACCCTACACAATAACTTACACAGCAAAGTCTTTTTCAGATTAAGACTAATTTCAACACTTCTAACACAACAACTTACACAATAACTTACACAACAATTTACACAACAAAGCCATTTTCAGATTAAGACTAATTTCAACACTTCTAACACAACAACTTACACAACAAAGCCGTTTTCAGATTATGACTAATTTCAACACTTCTAACACAAGATTCCAGGTCAAACAAATACATGCAATCACTGTAGAACAGAGTATACTCTGTAACACTTCCTGTTGCACTGTCCACTATACAAAGATAAACAATCATTGACATCTCAGATCTGTTACAAGTCCCGCACTCTACACAATCACTACTTTGTGCACAGTCACATACAGAAAAACTAATCTAAAAGGCACTCATCAATTTCCTTACAGAAACAAATACAATACACTTTCTCTAATACATTGTAGGTGACAAAATATCAAATCAAATCAAAATGAACTAGCAAAAAACAAAGACTAAGCCACGTGCAGAAACTAACCTCCACATGTGAATTGTAGCAAGTAGAATGCACTCTTCACGATAAACTGAGAAGAGAAACTCCTCAAACCAAGATAGAGAACATGAAAAGATGAAACTGTTTTCTATTGAGCACCCGTGAGGAAAGAACATTATCGGGAAATAAATGAGAGAGAGAGATTGATGCATGGTTTAATGGATGAGTAACATATCTGGAGACGAAGAACTAGATGAATGGATGATAGGGGGGGGGGGACGATTGTACTGTTGGATGGAGGTGCTCTTGTTTTATCTGCATGCTTGCAAAATAAGTACAATTTAGAATGTAAGCAAATAAATAGTATTTTTAAAACATTCAGCTGATTTTGTACTTAGTTGCCTCCTAGCTATAATTTATTTTTCAGTATTTATTCCCTGTTCAGGTGGAACTTCACAACCTTTCCTCATTCGTTCATGATGATGTTCCGCATTCTCTGCGGCGAATGGGTGGAAGCTCTCTGGGACTGCATGCGTGTCAACACTCGATATGAAATGTGCATGGTAGTGTTTTTGCCCACGCTCCTCTTGGGAAACTTTGTGGTCAGTACAACTTTATAATACTCCTTTGCAATTTACTTTAATAGGTTACCTTTTGCTGTATGATATTTTCAAGAAGGAAAAAATTAACTATGCAGTAATATATGTATGTAAAGAAATCCGAAAAAAAAACTACCATACCTTCAGTATACAACGATTATTCATAAAGCAATTAATTGTTACTGCCTGTAAGATATTTTCTTACCAGGAGCCCATGGTTGCAGTTAGCAAGATATATCCAAGTATAATGGTAGTGTTGTTATTCAGTCACATGGCACTATAGATGGCGGTCTTTTATTTATTATTCAACATGCTAATTGTCAACTTGTGTGCCGTAACAAAATCATGAAAATATATATGATATTGTATTGGACTCCTAAAGTTCTTTTCTATTAGATGACTTGAACTAAAAATATTTATTTCATTTATATTTCATATATATATATATATATATATATATTATGTATTTCATATATTTTGACAATTACTCTGTCCTGCCTTTGTCTCTCTCTCTCCCTCTGCATCTGTGTCTCTCTCACTTTCGTTTTATTTAGATTAATTTCATATTACTGTATTTCTTTGAAATCTTATGACAGTCTTGTATAGTTTTCGAAGATGATTTTCTGCTTAGTCAGGTCTTTCTTGTGGTATTACACATTTATCGATTGGAAATGTTTTTTCCTGTAATGCATGTTTCACATTTTGAAGGCCCTACCCATGCGCAGCGTAGTTCAAACATTGTAGTAAATAAATCAACTTACATAGTAGATCTTTACATAAAACAGGTATAAAATAGCAATAGTAAATAAATCAACTTACATAGTACAACTTTACATAAAACAAGTATAACATATCAATAGTAAATAAATCAACTTACATAGTACAACTTTACATAAAACAAGTATAACATAGCAATAGAAAAATGTACGAAATGTTTCCAAGTCACTCGTCTCTCTCTCTCTCTCTCTCTCTCTCTCTCTCTCTCTCTCTCTCAATTAGTTGAAACTCACCACTCAATCTAACGACTGCCTTCAAAGCCAGGCTTGCCATTTTTTTTTAATTCAAAAGTGAATAGACAGTAAAATTCTCTTCTACAAGTAAACTCCTTAACTCAGCCCATTGGCTGGTCTCGTTCTCATAAATCATTGGATAATCAAAAACTGTTTCCACTAGGTCAGCAAATCTAGAATATTCTTTCCTTAGGCTATTTACTTCAAACTCACTTTCAAAATAACACCATAAGGAGTGCCCAAGTAAGCATCTGAAGACTGGTTATATTTGTCCTAACAGTAATGAAATTAGTTTCGAAAAAGAAAAGATAGCATTGCTGAAAGCTAGCGGTGCGAAAATAATAAATATGTTATTGTAAAATTAACAGTATTGTCAATATTCCAAATAATTCCAATACCAACAATTTTAAAGGTGAAATATCATTATTCTAAAACGGTTACTATAGACAATAATTGGGGTCACTGAATCTTATGTATATACATATTTACAAATTACTATCAAATTTAATTCAACATCAGATAATGTATTGTTTCTGAATAACGTTTCTACATTAACAAATGTATTTTAAAATAAATGCATTACTTTGTCGGTGAACAAAGGTCCTGAACCTGTTCTTGGCTTTGCTGTTGAACGCTTTCGGGAAAGAAACTGCTAATAAAGAGAAACAATCAGACACGAAAAATAGGAAGACAATTTGCCAACGCGTCAAGGGATTGATGAGGTGTGTATGCTGCAAACGTAAGAGAGTCCAGGTCACTGTTCACAAACCGAAACAACAGCATAGGCACTCAACTAGTCAAGGTAAGGAAATGTTTTAGATTTGAGAAGTATATATTGCATACGTGATTGTAATATGAGGGTATGCTTGATACAATAATTTATGTTTGTAGATTTCGCTCTTTTGACAACTTTGTTTTACTACTACTGTTATTTTATTATCTGAACAAATGAGGTGCTTTATGGCTGTATCAACCATTATTATTCACACCAAATGAATGCTAACCACATTTAAGATTTTTATAGGTAAATTTTCCCCCATTTATGTGTATTTATACTTCTAGGTGAGTTACTTTTTTCACATATGTGTATTACGTTGTATATGTGCCTTTTACACTGGTATAGGTGTACACTAGCCTTGTTATGTGAGAGCTTTATAAAAACCTATATGTGTGAAGTAAATACTGGTATAGGTGTACACAAGCCTTGTTATCTGAGAGCTTTATAAAAACCTATATGTGTGAAGTAAATACTGGTATAGGTGTACACAAGCCTTGTTATCTGAGAGCTTTAAAAAGAAAATCTATATGTGTGAAGTAAACGCTGTTTTAATATTGTTATTGCGTGTCATTCAGTATTATATGTGCTGATGCCAAGCACCAACTGACTAATGTATTCATTCTTGGGGAAGATAAAGGACTCCAGCAAAATGAAACTTAATGCTAAATCTTTTCACCCCAGGGATACAATATCATCACTTCCACTCTGCACCACTACATAACAAACATTGACTACAACTTTCCTATCCATAAAGTAAATAACATCAAAATTTAAAAAAAGTTCTAGAACAATCACCAACTTAATTAACTAACGAACGAAAGTATTAATAATAGAAAATAAATTAAAATCTAATTCAGTGGTGTGTTCATAGGAATGAATGTCGACTTGAAAGAAATGTTCAAAAACCAGCAGCAGTGAACCTATATTTCAATTCTCACTTTATTGGTACAATGGTCCTTTGCTGCACCTAGAGATGAAATGTGTTCAGCAAATGTCTCAATTACAAACGATAGTCTGGGTGAACATGCGCTGGTTGTTTTGTACCACAACCCATAACCATCTCAGGAAATGTAGCATTAAGCTAGTCCATTAACATCACAACACCACGCATACAATGAAGAGTAATAGCACACATTCAGTGAAGTGTAACAACATTCATCCAGTGAAGTGTAACAACGCTCATTCAGTGAAGAGTGCAGAACTGCCATATGGTACAAGGCTTCCACATCAACACCTTTTGGGGAATGGAGGGGTGGTGGGCACACTTTTGCTGAAGTCAGTTCTGGCTGGAATGTTCGTAAAAGATCAACTTTCAAACCTTCATAAATGATATTGACATCATGAGTTAAGTGTGTCAAGGCACATTTGACAGCTCCGTTTACAGTCTGATACAGCTGCTGAACATTTTCCCTGTTCATAAGTGGATGTAAAATGTGAACACGTACAAGAAATTCATCCTCAGGTCTTGACATCAGGCCGAAATTCGCTGTGTACGTAGCTCTTTGTGACTAAACTGGTATATTTTGTATCCGATACAAATATACACTTTTTCGGAGATATCCACTTTGTCCACAGATACCACTGAAAATGGCCATTTGTGCTTTTTGAATAGATTAACTTATTTTCTATTCTTAGATTTTTGTGTTGTTTTTATTTGGGGGTGGGGGTGGGAGGTCCTGTACTATCTAGTTTATTTATAATCTTCGTGTGTACTCTCTGATGTTTGGATTAGAATGTTGATTTATGACAGTTTTAACTACATGGTGTCCATTTAATTGCACAGTTCTGGTTCTGTACTAATTTGCTATGATCTGAGTTGATGCACAATTTGTTTCTTCACAAATCTTCATCTGAGTATTATCCAAGTCTGTCTGCAGTTGTTTCTGTTTTGTTCTGGACTGATATGTTTCTGTTTTGTTCTGGACTGATATGTTTATGCTTTCACTACATCCACAATCATTGTTGTTTGAGTTTGAGATGTAATTTCCGTGCTTATCATAGTTTTCGGATTTTAATATTCAATGCCGAATTTTACTATCTTGTATTTATTTTATTGGTGACATCATAATCTTAACTTTATTACTTATAATTATATGTGGATTTTTGTGTGAATTCTTAAATAGGAGGCCGAATAAATAAGGTTTTCATTGCTGCCTTCTAGAAACATTTTAACATTATTTTTACATTTACTTAGGTTCATTCATGAAAATATGGTTGGGTTAGTTAAAGTTGTAGGAATGAAATATGAGTAGTTCTTAAATTCATATTTATTTGTTAAGATTGCCAAAATTAATTGTGGCAAAATACAATAAATCTGTTTTCTATTATTTTCTTCACCGTGTGCTTCACCACTTATTCCACATTTTTATCGTTGAGGGAATTCTCGGTGAATGGAGTCTGGAGGTTAGGGGTCCTGAGCATTTGCTGCGCTCCTTTCTCAGTTTTGTTAATGATTTTTATTACAATGATATTTGCGTGTGTGTGTGTGTGTGTGTGTGTGTGTGTGTGTGTGTGTTTGTGTGTGTGTGTGTGTGATTTTTAAAAATAACACTGTCACTGCCTTCTGTGGTCTATGCAGGTGCATATTATATTTTATCGTGTTATCTAGAATATTTGTGTGTTTTTGCTTATCTGTATTAATTTATTATTAGCATAATAGTGTTTGTGTTGTTTTTATAATGCTATTTCGCATTTCTTGTTGAGCTATACGTGTCTCTGATTGGATGTTGCATTAGACATTTTTTTAGGACCTTGTTTAGTCTGCACTGTATACAATATAGTATATTATAAAAATAAAGTGTTATATATATATTTACAATTGACCTCTTCCTTGAAATAGGTACATCAGAGTCGTCAAATAAAATATCAGCATTTGAAAGGCGCGTCATGTCCTTGTCTGTTACTAGTCAAGATGTGGTAAGCATCTCAACTTTAAAATATTTAAGAATTTGTAACAGTTGAATTGCCTTAATTGGATTGGCTAGCAGAAGTGAACACATGCACGCTCTGTAGTTAGATATTGAAACACATTAATCTACTTTTATTTTATATCATATGAGATATTTCTACTTTAAAATTCGATGACAAATTTACTTATTTTTCCAGTATAAATGATTACTTTGGGTAAATCTGTGAACAGTACTCCTTTTCGTGAAAGAACTATAGACGAAAAAATAGACAGACAGTAAGAAGTGTGTTTTGTTGAGTCTATCATTTTATTATTGGAAGACGAAATAAGATGATATAGTATTCGTGATTCTCTGTTTAGAACTATGAACAGAGTGTAAAAGACCTTGGATGTGATATTAAAAGGTAATTTACTTGGACCCTGACCCTGAATAGTTAAGTGAATCTGTCATGATCATGAACCTTTGCATTACTTTGCCAGGTTGTGGGCATTTCAATTTTTTTTATTTCAAACCTTCTTGATCTGTCTTGAAAAACTATAATTTGAGTTTTACGCTCAACTAGACAATGTCATGTTGATGGTGTTCTATTGAGAAACTATTCTTGCAAATTGTCACACAAACTTGTTAATTTTAAACATATTATATATCAGCTAATTTATTAATATATATTGTTGCGTTTTGTTGCATAGGCATATCTTTTTAGTAAGATTAGAAGAATTAAGCAGAAGTGTGGGCTTATAAAATACCTAAAATAGACAGAAGTGTGGGCTTATAAAATACCTAAAATAGACAGAAGTGTGGGCTTATAAAATACCTAAAGTAGACAGAAGTGTGGGCTTATAAAATACCTAAAATAGACAGAAGTGTGGGCTTATAAAATACCTAAAGTAGACAGAAGTGTGGGCTTATAAAATACCTAAAGTAGACAGAAGTGTGGGCTTATAAAATACCTAAAATAGACAGAAGTGTGGGCTTATAAAATACCTAAAATAGACAGAAGTGTGGGCTTATAAAATACCTAAAATAGACAGAAGTGTGGGCTTATAAAATACCTAAAATAGACAGATTGAAATAATGTTTGTAGGATTGCAGTGAGACGTTCACTGTAGTGAATTAATTGTGAGACGTAATTAGATTAGTTTTCGTGTGACAGGTAACTACTCTGAGCCATTTAAGATTCGCCAAGGGGGAATGAGAAAGGCCCGCGGTGCGTGCGATGAATGTAATACCAACTTATAGTTCGACCATTAATCGAACATTATACTGATTAATACGTCATTGATTATTAAGATGCAACTTCAATAACAACAATAATGGTGACTAACTAGAGATCTGCCGACAATCACTAACAAATTGCAGCATCCTAAAGATATAAGATTGTTTGCTTATCCCTTTATGTTAACCTGTACACATAGCCATCCCTCTCTGTCAACCTAAACACATATGACCAAGTCATCTTTCTATGTGAACCTAAACAGTGTATCCTAGTCATTTCTTTATGTAAGCTAAATGATGTGTATGACCTAATTATCCCTTTTTGTCAACTAAATATCCAATTATGTCAACCTATGACCTAATCATGTGTGGCAGAGTAAATGTGCTTGTCCCTGTTTTTAAACCTAATTATTATAGAGCTTGTTAAATGTCAGATGACATAACCTTCAGGTACTGAGCAAACAATATTCATGTTGCTCCACCAATAGTATTTGTAACGCTGAATTTAATGGTGATAAATATTAGATAATCAATTTATTGTTGAATAATTGCTTCATACTTTGTTAGGAAATAAACATTAATTTCCTTGAAATAAGAACTTAAATACAATTAGTTATTTTAGAAAATGATATAAGACTGAATAAGTATTGGAATTACTTGAATGCAGTTTCAAATGTAGTTGTCAAATATCCTTCTCATTGTATTTGTATATATGTATATTATTTGATTGTTAATTTAAAACATTTCTTATTAACCATCTTACAAATATTAATAAACCATAGTTTTGAGTGACAATGGGTGGATGGGGGGCATATTAGATATAATTTAAAACATATCTGCTATTCCTTTAGTAAGAAGTTTCTACCTGTGAAAATAGTGTGTGACAGTAAACGCCTTTCTTTTGTTTGGAAGAGAGAAGACTTGTACTACAACTGTACATTCTGTCAAGTAAGAGATGAGTGGTGAATTGCATATAAACATTTATTAGGATTTCTCCTTCACTTGTAGTTAGTTAAAGGGGTGCACGTCACAATATCCCTTTACGTCAAAATAAAAACACTTTACTGATTATCGTCTCATTTCCTATGGCATATACAATCTCCTATTATCATATCAACTAAAGTTTTCATTTTGAGACTAAAGGGAAGTGATCCAGTTTTAAAATCTCAAAACACACTTTTATAATAATTATTAAAAAGTAGTCGACAAGGTCAAATAACAGAATGCGATATCAGTTGTGATTTGTAAAGGTGATTTTCTACACTCAATATTACTATTATTTTTCTTTTTTGTGTGAGAAAAAACTATAAAACGTAATGTTGCTTCTCTAATGTAAACCTAAGAAAAATATACCAAAGTTCTGTCATATACTAAAACTAGTATGTCTACAGATAAGACCAAGTACATAATTAGCATAAGATCCCTGGCCACTGAGGTTTTTTCATTGAGAGAGAGAGAGAGAGAGAGAGAGAGAGAGAGAGAGAGAGAGAGAGAGAGAGAGAGAGAACATTCTACAGTATTTATTTATAATTTGAAGCTATAATCGTGCATACAAGTATAGATTTATATTTCTTTCTACCGGTAGTTGTTAAAAAATATGTTGAATGCTTGATCGATGAATTTTAATCAATTAATATAAAGGGTGCCATTCTTGACAGTAAAAAAAATATATATAAAGTTTAATTATAGGATTGATTAAAACACTGTAAACATTAATTAGGAATCGGTCGTGGAAATATTGAACCACAATGTGTGTGCCTAACTGTTATATTGCATGCATGCTTTGCACGCGTAATATGCTATAATTCTTGTGGCCATAACTGTATATTTATTACCTTCATCTTTGCAGAATGTTCGAAAGCTGGACAAAGATAAAAACGAAGATAAATCTTGTTTGCCTTATTTTCTTCAGTGCTGCTTGTAAGTCTTAATTGATATGCAGAGTTCATTACTCTACGAACAATTTAAGGAAAATGTTGCCATTGAGTCTACTCATATTAAAATATCATTTCCGGTTTATAAATTTGATTTATAGAAATATTATTTCCAGTTTAGCATGCTTGCCGTTTATAGGAATATTCTTTTAAAGGTTTAATATAATCGCTCAAAGACAATGTGTACAGTAATATTTTAGCTTACCAAATTAGACACAATAATTACCAGTTTATAAAAATATAATTGTCAGAGTTAAGGTTCTTCTAACATTTGCCTAAAAGAGTCTTAGGTCTAACACATTACTATTGAGGTAAATTAATAGAGAAATATTTCTATCTATCTATCTATCTATCTATCTATCTATCTATCTATCTATCTATCTATCTATCTATCTATCTATCTATCTATCTATCTATCTATCTATCTATCTATCTATCTATCTGTCAGTCTGTATGTATGTATGTCTATCTATCTATCTATATTTCTGTCTCTCTGTCTGTCTATGTATTTATGTGCTAGCAAAGATATGGAAATTTATTGTATATTAATAGACTTAGAATTTTAGAACTAACATTTAGATTTAGAATGCTATAGGATTATTTTATCACTAGTCATAGTAAATTTCTTTGTTGAGTAATGGTGCAGTAAGCAGTGGCTGAAATAGTCAGAATCCCCGAGTTTTCAGAATACTTTCATAAGAGATATTCGGAAATAAACCGCATTAATTTCTAGTGAAGTCCTCCAACCAGAGGTGCACAATCAAAAGGGAGGAGGAATAGTCACTGACACTCTGAAACTGTAGCTGTAAATGACGCAGTACTGCTAGGGTCACCAACACTCATAGAAAGTAGTGTATCGAATAAAGGAAATGATTTGAACCCATTTTCGGAACATAGGCAATGCTTTCCTGAATGGAAATCAAAAAGTCGTTATCAAGCAAAAAGAAACTCTAGACCACCGTCCATCCCATACCGTTAGTAAAGTCTACTCTTGTGGAACAAGTGCGCTGTCATTTTCCCTGTACAATTTGGCATGAACACTCTTCTTCTTCACTACTTGACATTCTTGTTACATCCATTAACAGCACTATTTCAGTTTTGCTACGTATCGACTGTGTGCCATTGTTTCTCTGTTCCCATTACTTCTGTGTGACTTCTACACTAGATATCTTTGCTTCATTAGAGATCCATTTTAAAAGTCAGCAGTGCTATTCTTTAAACTGTTTCAACTTTCTAATTGACATAGCTGTCTCACCTCTCTATATTTGTGTGCCACCAGCTGTGACGAATTATATTCTCAATGAAAAACTGTTACTAAACTTTTAGCCAACCGTCATTATTGGGTAGATTTAGGGTATGTAATTGTTTAAAGTGGACATTTACTTTAAGAACACTATAATTATTTTTATTTGTGTACTGTATTGCCACCATGATGACGGAATTATACCATGAGTTAGCTAGTTTATATATTTGGTAGTCTTGTTAATTATTTTATTTGTTAATAAATATTTTGTTAATATTGGCTCACGTTTCCTTTACGGGTGCTTGTATATGACTTGTGATTTTTATTTTCTATTTAGTTTAGCACTATAGACGTCATTCAGTCATATATATATATATATATATATGGACTGCCCTGTGATCACAAACTACCTCTACTCGCAATGATGTTCGCATGCACCTAAAATAATATTAGGTAGCTACATTTATTAAATTTAGCTTTCTCGCAACACACACACACACATACACACACACACACACACACACACACACACACACACACACACACATACACACACACACACACAGACACCTGTATATAGTAGCAGATACACCCAACATTGCTCGAATAAATAAAAGCAAAACTAAACTGAACTTTAAATAGCATATATCAAATGAAAAAGAAATCTGACTTGTTGAGTTAGCTCTCTATTATATGCATAAATAATTTTTTAATTGAAATAAGTATTATTTAATTAATTTTACTGAAGACACCTCTATAGCAGTAACATTGGTGTGTCAGCACAAATGACCACATGGTTAATCACAGTACCATCAGACTGAACACTAATTATGTTTTTGTTTTACAAAAATATGACAATTTGTTTTATTATACACGCACTACACAATATGTAACACTGACCCATCAGTGTGAAATATTAAACAGTACATAGACATATAATGTAACCACGAAACATCAATGATATTCTAATGTCTATCACTCCCTAGTAAATACTGTTCTGTCAGTGGCAGCATGAAAAAGTCAATGTTCTTTCTAAAGCCAATTCGCTAATCAGCTGATAGGGTTTCTATAATTAACAGCAGACGAAATTACGAACGTTTTTTTTAATGACGAAATGAGGAGTAAGAATATGATAGGTCTTACAAATTATGTCACCATTCATTTGATGAGTTATCTCCTCTTCACGCCTAACCAATAGGCTTTGCAATAACGAAGACAATGATGTGTCATTTCTCGCAAGCATCTGCAAATTTGATGTGATTGATGATATAAATATTGCAGGGCTTTATTTATTCGCATTTGGACTCAAGCCTCGAGTTCCAAATTACTTGAATTGCAGGTGAAAGATAGAAGATATCAGAGGTGGTGCCAGTATCACTGCAACAAATCAATTCCTGTAGGAATCTAAGAAATCTGACTTGCCTTAACTTGCTCTCTCTTTCTTTAAACACTATTTTCCTTCCTTCTTAAATATTTGATAATTTACTCTCTCAGCTTCTATTGATGGACATTACATCATTTACCATCTGTAGAGCTCTTTTATCAAAGTAAATCACACTTCAAAATCATGGTTACAAAATTGCAAATTGCATCACACAAAATCGATATAATTAAGCATGAGTAGTGATTTATAAATTTAAATTACACTACAAATCACTAAGAATAAAGTCTATAGGATATGTTTCTGCCAAGTTATGTCATACTATAAAAACATCCTTTCAGTGACTAAGCATAACGTAAATATATATTTATAACAATTCATGTGGTGTTTATTACTGAATTCAGTCATATTATGAAATTACTGTTAATTAGTTTTGTATCCACTTTTTATGTTCTGTCTCTTGATGTATAGTTTGTTGAAATACCTGGGTTAGATTTGTCTGTTGTTTCAAACTTAGTAGTTTGGTTAGTTGTGTATTTTTAACGTTTCTTGTTTATTTGTCTGTTTCGCAGGAATTAGGCAATGTATTATCTTAAGATGAATATTACTGTTGTAACCAACCAGTCATATAACCTTTTTTTTTTACTCAGTTATATTAGCAATTTGTATCAGTCATATTTCCATGTTAAGTTATTTATTATTGTTTTTTGTTATTTATTAAATACATTTTGTGCAGTGGTAGATTTCATGTATCTTTATCTAAAGGATTTTTATAATGTATTCTTTAATGCAGACACAACCACTTAACGTTTCGTTAGTTATGTTTTTATTCTGTTAGTATTCTCCAATGTGTGTGTGTGTGTGTGTGTGTGTGTGTGTGTGTGTGTGTGTGTGTGTGTGTGTGTTTATCTAGGTTATCTTCTAAAATGTAATTTGTGTTTAGATGTATGTGTACATTATATTGCATGTTTTTGCTTGGAAAAAATAGTTGATGTGAATAGGTAATTTCGAAAGTTAACTTTTTCGAATCTGGTTCTTTCTTTCACAATTAAAAATGCCTGGACGCATGATAGTGCATTTGTCCTGAAGATCTGGAAGCGAATTCAGTACTCTGCCTTGATTGTAGTTAACAGCTACATCTTTAATACATTCATCTTTATTCTAATCTTGTCAAGCAGTATTGAGCTGGTGAGTAGAATTATTGAGGAAGACTTTTTAATGTTCAAATAATGTTTTCCTGCCTCTCAGCGTAATATACTAAACCTTGCGTATGTATGAAATCAGTCTTTAATTTATACAACTATCTACTTAGCTAGCCAGTCAGTCGTCCGTCTATCTATCTATCTATCTATCTATCTATCTATCTATCTATCTATCTATCTATCTATCTATCTATCTATCTATCTATCTATCTATCTATCTATCTATCTATCTATCTATCTATCTATCTATCTATCTATCTATCTATCTGTCTATCTCTCTCTCTATCCATCCATCCATCCATCTTTCTAACTATTTATCTATATATCTCTTGGTATATTTGATTATTTTATTTTCGTACAGTTGGTGGTACAAATTTCACTTGTTGTCTGATGTTTTCTCAACGTTACTGTCGTTGTGAAAATAAATGCAGACTAGTTATTGAAGTTCAAATAATTTAATTCAGTTATCACACTTTAAAAACAATATAGTTGCATTTGTGTGCTAGTCCTAGCAGATTAGGCATTTTATCTCAGTACTCTTTGCTAAATACAAATCACCTTGCCTACAATAAAATGTATTTAACATTTTTCCAGATCTTTGAGGACTACTATTTACCTTCAAAAGAAGAACTAAAGAAAGATCTGGATGTTCTGAATAACGTTTTCACCGTCCTGTTTGTATTAGAAATGATTTTATACTGGGTTGCAAAAGGATTTGTGTACTACTTCACTAACATTTGGACTTTGCTTGATTTTATAGCGGTAATGGTGAGTGGTTTGCATGATTTTATAGCGGTAATGGTGAGTGGTTTGCATGATTTTATAGCTGTAATGGTGAGTGGTTTGCTTGATTTTATAGCGGTAATGGTGAGTGGTTTGCATGATTTTATAGCGGTAATGGTGAGTGGTTTGCATGATTTTATAGCTGTAATGGTGAGTGGTTTGCATGATTTTATAGCTGTAATGGTGAGTGGTTTGCTTGATTTTATAGCGGTAATGGTGAATGGTTTGCTTGACATATTTGGTGATTTAGTCATACATAGTTTTAAAATGTCCTGGAATGGAACCACAATGGAATTTACTATTGTACAGAATAGAATGCTGATAATAATATACCAACACTTTGCCGATGTCTACCGACATAGTGTGGATGATTGGTATGTCACTGAAGTTTATGTTTCTGACTCAACAGCTCATCCTGAAATGATGTAAGCTAAAGGCAGTATATAGACACACCTCTTCTAAATTTCCAGTTTTTCCTCCCAAGCGTGCTGTGGAGCAGGCTTTAATTTTTTTACATTTTATCTGCTTTTATCCTCCCTCCCCATGAATATTTATCTACTCAGATAATACTCTGTGACGCACGTGTTCAAAACTCTTCTATTTAAAAAAAAACTTATCATGAAATATTATTTTGATTATAGATTTTCAAGTTTACCTCTTGCATGCATGATGCAACAGACCAGCATAAATCACCGATACGTAAGATTAAATAGGATAGGTCGTGTACGATTTCTGTGATCAAGCCCTTCACTGTCCGTTTACGACAAATATATGATTTGAGCATTATTTTTATTCTTCAATCTGTGCACTTAATGGCGGTAGGGCCTTTATCAGGCATGAATAATCACGATTTATAGATATAAATTACAGGCAAGAATAATAACGATTTATATATATATATATATATATATATATAATGTATAGAAATGCCGGAAATGGGTTCCACAATGACAAAAAAATACAAATAACGTATTTACATTAAAGCACAGTAGTAGATCATATGCATAACTTTATAAATATGACATTGTCTACTGATTCAATAGTTACATAAACATAGAATAATTTGTATGTGGCAACATTTTATATCAACTTATATTTAATGGACTTTAATAATAGTTTACATTCTGTTTTATTTATTTGAAAGGGTTCGGTGCTCAGCACTCTTCTGTCTAACATTGAGTCCGATGGTTCGACAGACAAGTTCCATGCCTTCAGGGCTCTAAGAGCTCTCAGACCTCTGCGCACGATCTCTCGTTGTGAAGGAATGAAGGTTTGTGCACATTCCTTGAGAAATTAAACTTTGAACATCGAGTTACGAATAATTGAGAATGCGAGAATGTGTATGCTGAACGAAGGGTATAGGAGGAATAATGTTATAGGACACAAATAAATATTTTTTGTTTTGTTTTGAGACAAAGGGGTTCAGAACTTGTTAGTTATACGGAAAGTGAATGAAATAGGGCCTGTATGCAATGATCCATATAACTTTCTGGGTGAGGGTATTAGGGAATATCTACCTACATATTTGGAGAGTTGTTTATTAAACTTCAGACATTTATTACAGTATATCATTTTGCTTTGCAGTATGTAGAGAAAAGTGTGTCTAATGCTACGTCATGGATGACGAATCATACGTCACACCTGAATAATTATACGAATGAAATCATGGCTCTAACACCATAAAGGGCTTTCTGAATCCTTATATCTTTCTGAATCAATGACTATCGAAGACAATGCCATAAAATGTTATCACTCAAACATCTGGGTTTATAATTTTGTAGCTCCATCGCATCCCAGCCCATCTCTCTCTTTCTTTCTCTCTATCTCTCCCCAACAATAAATCTTCACTACACGTACAGCAGCAGGTTGGACCTTCAATGAACGAAACGTAATCACAGGTTCCTCACAGTTAATGGTGTTCACAGGCACGCTCTCGGCTTGACTTTTGTAACTCCTTTGTGATAAATTATTGCACTTCTAAAGAAACATCGAAATATTTTAAAAATTGACACTAGGATTATTCCTTAGAGCATGAATTATATAATTATTAATCGACCGCTGCTTTTTTCTCACTAGTATTCAATGGTTGAATACAATAGAAAATGCTTTTAATCTCGTTATACTTAACTGTTTGCTCTCAGCCATAAATATACATTCCCACACAACTGTGCACAGTTACTGCGCACGCTTTTATAAAATGTCATACTTTTCATACTGTAGAAAGTACGGTTTATAAAATATCATACTTTTCATACTGTAGAAAGTACGATTTATAAAATGTCATACTTTTCATACTAGAAAGTACGATTTATAAAATGTCATACTTTTCATACTGTTGAAAGTACGATTTATAAAATATCATACTTTTCATACTGTAGAAAGTACGATTTATAAAATATCATACTTTTCATACTGTAGAAAGTACGATTTATGACGTCAACATTGATTTCTTATCAGGACTTGTCTGCCTGGAGGTGAGCGGAGATTTATATTTATTTAACATCTAGACATAGAGTGACAGTTGTGAGTATAAAATGTGAACTGATTCTTACAATTTGTGGCAGTCAAATTGGCATATGAAATCTGGAAATATTAAGCTAACATTCAGTGAAATCATACAATTGAAGATCATGGAGCTGAGAAATAATTGATTTAATTTTACATCTAGGTTGAAAATGATACACAAAAGAAAAATTAATGAAATGTGTTTAGACGATTTCCCTAGTTAAAAAGACAACGGTCAATATGAACGCTGATTTTAGAATGTGATTGAAGAGAAAAAGGAAAATGGTATTCCATTTAAGTACAGAATACCCATTTATTGTGCTGGATGTGAACATGATATTGCAGCTATCAGGTGTCAGGTCAGCAAAAGTCCTTTGACCTCTCGGTGAAACATTTGTAATTGTTGTTTTCATTTACTAACCACTTTAGGATTTAATTGCATATTTCATCTAGTAATGTCTTATCATTTAACTTCCATAATGTCATTCTTACTTACTTTAAGTTGTGTGGTTGCAGATTGCAGTAATTTAATGATGTCTTCGTTTTGTGGTTTTATTTGTTTTAGATGTATGGACTGGGTTTTTTTTGTGTGTGTGTTTGCAATTTTGATTTCTATTGCTTTCAGTTTTGAGTGCACATGTACTCGATGTTATGAGCGCATTCACGGTTGTACTGGAGTTGATATAAATGACTATTTGCACTTAGTGTTTGCACTGGAATTGATATAAATGACTATTTGCACTTAGTGTTTGCACTGGAATTGATATAAATGACTATTTGCACTTAGTGTTTGCACTGGAGTTGATATAAATGACTATTTGCACTTAGTGTTTGCACTGGAGTTGATATAAATGAATATTTGCACTTAGTGTTTGCACTGGAGTTGATATAAATGACTATTTGCACTTAGTGTTTGCACTGGAATTGATATAAATGACTATTTGCACTTAGTGTTTGCACTGGAATTGATATAAATGACTATTTGCACTTAGTGTTTGCACTGGAATTGATATAAATGACTATTTGCACTTAGTGTTTGCACTGGAGTTGATATAAATGACTATTTGCACTTAGTGTTTGCACTGGAGTTGATATAAATGACTATTTGCATTTAGTGTTTGCGATTGTGGATACTAATTATTGTTTTTTTCCTATTTTTATGGTTGTAGATTGTGATTAATGCACTCATTCGTGCTATCCCAGAAATCATCAATGTATTTCTGGTCAGCATGGTGTTCTGGCTGATCTTTAGTGTCGTCGGTGTTCAGTTTCTCGCGGGAAAGTTTCACAAGTGCGTGAACGGCGAGGGAAAGAAAATATCTCATCACACTGTCGCTGACAGGTATGATTTGCTTAAGACGTGCTCTGAGACTTATCCATTTTCTCTTTAGATATATTATCTTCATAGTGATAATGAGCCGATACTGAGAACGGAGTATGAACGACGCATAGCCCTAAAATGTGTAAGACAATAATAATAAGATAACTGAGTATTGTGAATATCAAATAGGTAAGTGAAAAAAGAAGCAGAACTATGTAGCATGTATACATCTTAAACCTAAGTTAAACAATTGCCAAAACTAGTGGCAAATAACATGGACACGCCCTCTAGAAACGTTAAATAAATAATCAAACTAGAGGTGAGTAACACAAATACACGTCTACACACCAACTTAAAAATGATATATTGTGTGTAGACGTGTATTTATGTTACTCATCTCTATATGATTATTTATTTATTTATTTATTTATACGATGTTTAAAAGTCAGTTTAAAAAAATAATAGTTCTTAAATAACATGGATCATTGCGCCCAAACCCACGTTTTAAAAAATAAATAGATAAAATTTAACTAACCACTTGTACAAACCTCACCCAAATGAGTTAATAAAATAGTAAACACAACTGTTTATCAAATGAAATCATGTACCAAAATTGTCTTTTGCTTTTAATGAATTTAGAGATTCAGCTGGAAAGATGTCTCCATTTAAATTATGAAATTTTTAATTATTATTAACGAATGTAAGACTTGACACAAAATAATAGTAGAAGGCTTTTTAGGGGATGAAAGAAGTTGGTATTACGTTACATGATATGTGTGAAAAAAGAAACTCTCTTAGGATCCCAAAGAGATCTTAAGGGCGATGCCATAAGAAATTAGCACATAGATGAGAAACTAATCTTGATACTTTCTGACAGTTTAAAAAACCATGTCTGGTTGTTGTACTGAAAGCTATGTCAAACTATTCACTTTGTGTTTAATGAAACGTGTTCAGTCCTTGATCAAAGTGAGTGCAATCCTGATCTACTGTGTATGAGTTTAGTATATCAATACCTATGTACATTTCACTGATGATGAAATAACGAGACCATTACTTGAACGTTTCTCATTGCTGCGACCGTCCTAAGAGGTCACTGCAATTAATATCCAGTGGTCGGAAAATACGTCTAAGGAGCGTGACTCCGTCTTTGTTTCTTTACTGTAAAGTGTAGAGTGAACATTGTGACGCTTTATAATTGTATTACAGTAAAGTGTAGAGTGAACATTGTGACGCTTTATAATTGTATTACAGTAAAGTGTAGAGTGAACATTGTGACGCTTTGTAATTGTATTACAGTAAAGTGTAGAGTGAACATTGTGACGCTTTATAATTGTATTACAGCTCATTGATTTTGTTTGAAAAAATTGTAATGTTATGTCCTGAGATTGAATTGAAGATGTGCAATGTGTTAAATTTGTTGGTGAATTATACCACAGGTAGATGTGGCTCTTATTGACATAGTTTTGTAAATATTTAAACCTCTCATTACTTTGCAATTTGATAGATTTCAGATACCTCTGTTGTGCATAAAATTGCCTCAACCTAAAGAACTGTATTTAACAGTGACCATATAAGTACTCAGATAAAAAAGTAGTAAAATATACCTATAAAATAAACTATAAAAGGCTATAAATGGATAATATGAACCATTAACTGAATCAGGAAATAGAAAACAACGACGATCAACAGAACGAACTTACAACAAATAGTAATTTACAATGCCAAATAAAACACTAAACTAAAATGTGTAGGATTGGTACAAAAATAAAGCATCTGTAACGGGTTGGTCTTGTTATTATTTACTACTTTGAAACTTTCAGTTAAAAATCAACAAAAAATAGTAATTTACAATGCCAAATAAAACACTAAACTAAAACATCTGTAACGGGTTGGCCTTGTTATTATTTACAACTTTGAAACTTTCAGTTAAAAATCAACAAAAAATAGTAATTTACAATGCCAAATAAAAATCAACAAAAAATAGTAAATATAGCGTTCTCTAGCGTAGTATAATCTTGTCTTTTCACAGAAAATACTTCCAAATAAATTGATTCATGTAATGCATCACGTTTAAAAGACGCTTACTCTTGATTTAATAGTGTTTCTTAAAGATTTAACAGTAATAAGTATGTAACATACGCTGAAGCACATTATGAGACGGTATTCTAGAACCAGTCCAAAATAATTATCGGTAAATTGTGTACGCATGTGTTTGCAGAAATGCTTGCAGACAACAGGGCTATGAATGGATAAACTCTAAAGTCAACTTTGACAATGTACTGAACGGATTTCTTGCTCTTTTTCAAGTGGTTTGTATCTTTCCTTAGGTGGTGTGTGAGATTGTAAAACTTTAAAATAAGTTTCGTTAAAAGTAATGTGTGAGTCTGTTAGCACGTAGTCAATGAAAATTTATATTAATTATGTGTTTGACTAGACGGACATAGTAAATGTATTCTTACATTTATTATAAGTGTTTTTAATGCCACAGTTTAGGCATAAGTAAATCGTTGTGTGTGAGACTAGACGGACATAATTAAAGTATTTTTATATTTATTATAAGTGATTTACTCGAATTCCACACTTTACGCATAACTATATAGTTAGGTGTGTGAGATAATATATATACAGTGTATATAAGTCATGGAAAGAGGCTGCATTATCATAGTGATAATAATAATAACATACAAAACTTGAAATCAAACTTAACAAATCACACCCATCCACTACAGCTTAAGAACCACCTATACAACCATGCAAGCAACACAGTAAATATCATCCAACCAATCAACAGGCATTTTCTCAGACAACATTCAGCCAATCGCAATCACAAAACCAATTTTTCAAACAGTAATAGATAGTCATCCAAACAACAATCAATCAAAGGCAATCAGCGTCCCAAAATATCGACCAACAATAACAACTAAATTACCATCCTAACAACTAGTCAGCCAATCAACCAATCAAACGACCTTTTAAACATTATCAATATTTTCAAACAACAATAATCAATGTAACAACTGTAATGACATTAGTAATTTGAACATCTGTGACTTGACAACAACCAATAAATTTAATATAAAACAGATCATTAGGCTTATAAACAACAAAGTGATCAACAACAGTTGCATATATTCACAATTAACGTTCGTAATACTTTTATAAATGTGTTTATAACTCTTACAATCACGTCAATGATTCCAGGCCACGTTTGAAGGTTGGATGGAGGTCATGGAAGATGCTGTTGATTCCAGTGAAGTAAATATTATGTCATTGTTTCTCTCAACAGTTTAATAATCATACTTTTCTGTGTGTGAATATACATATAACAAAATCGGTTAAGAAGACTTAGTTGTCAATAAGGTTTGTCATTCAAGGTTTGATGAATTCCCATCAAATAATTAATTGATGAATTTAGTGAAATGTTTACTGGCGTCATAATAACTCTGTAATTTCGTGGCACATAAAAAATTCCAACATAGTTAATTTCACTCGCAATCATTTATTCGTTAGATTAACATACTTCACATTAAACGATCTACTTCATAATTAGCATAGTTAAAGACTAGCTGTCTACTTCTGAATGTATCGCCATGAGATAACTGATATGGTTGATTCGGCGTAAAAGTACAAACAAACAGAAAATAATTAAACGAAGCGCGACTCCTTCGTTGCATTCTCTCCCCTTACTCTATAGCTTGTCACTTATATTGTACCAAGGGGCATAACTCGACTGGTGGTTGTTAGAATATGCCAGTTAAGAACGTAAGCATTGTTGCTGCTGTTCATCAATGAGATTTTGCATTAGCTGTGACCTGAGGTCAGTTATGTTTGGAAATAAATCTGGTATGGATCAGATTCAGACAGTACACGGTATCCTTATGTAGCCTGAAGATTCAATTTAGATCGTTTATGTGATGTATGACAATGATATTTAAACATTCAGTTGCCTACAAGAATATAATTTCTTAATATATTTTAATTTTCTATAATAGTTATATTTATTTGTAATTGCCTTCTACGGAAACAACACAAATAGGGAAAGTGGCCTTGATTAAATATTAAAATTGTATTTGGATAATAATAATAATTCAATATTTTTTAAAAGTTTAATAATATAATGTAATAATGAAATATGTGTGATCCATGTATGTGTGTGTACGTGCGTGCTGTATGTATGTATGTGTGTTCGTGATTTAATAGGTGGATAAACAACCAGAGTTTGAGCGCTCAATGCTGATGTACATCTACTTCATTGCTTTTATCATCTGCGGATCCTTCCTAACTCTCAATTTAGTTATAGGTGTCATTATTGACAACTTCAGTGTTCTCAAGAAAAAGGTAATGCTTAGCGCAATATTTATTTGTCCTCTACATTTGTGAAGTACAAAAAAGTCATTTATTTTATTAAATAATTAACCTGTTCATTCACTCATCATTCACTAATTTATGTGTGTGCATGTAAATTATATACACTCACACAGCCACGCACACACATATACTTTGGTAGAGTAAATTTGCCTATCCCTATTTCTAGACTTAATTGTTATATAAATTGTCCAAGTGACGCAGTGAGCGACCTCTGGGCACTCCTTTTAATTGTGTTTGAAGTATCAGAGTTGAGAATATGCTAGAAATTGCTGATGCAATCCAAACCAGTTCCAACTGGGTGATAGTTTTTATTATCCAATGGTTAAGATTTACGAGAATGAGACCAACCAATCTGTAGAGATCAAAAGTTTTACTGCTGTAGAGTATTCTATTGTCTAATCACTCTAATCACTTTAAATTTGGAGTGGCAAGAAATCCGGTCATTGAAAGGTGGCCATTAGCTTAATAGTTAGTTCATTGTCTGATTGAGAGAGAATGGACTTAGAAATAGATCATGCATTTTGCTATTGATATGCTATACTTGTACATTTATGTGAGTAGACTATTATTTCTACAGATGTTTGAACTAAGATGCTCGTGTATAGTATGACATTGTTTCTAGTGAATGCACTCATAAAATTGATCAGCTGCATTTGTTATGCTGTGTGCGTGTATCAGGCTAGTAAATACTGTTGCAGAAAACTGTAAGTTGAGATTTGAATGTGAGAGAGAAAGAGAATGGTGTTAAAGATGAATAAACTGGAAACTTAGTATTTGTTTCCTGATGATATTTTACTAGGAATAAGCAGCCTGTCCTTTTTTACCTGAATCTCCTGGTTTACTGATTATAAAATGTTGCAACCATGGTAAACACAAGAAGTATCTACTGCATTGTGTAAGTGTAAGGAATACACTGTACTCCATTGATGTATGGTGGCAGAGTATTGTAACTATATTGAGCAATATCCGGTAAGAGGAAGTTACTGGACATTGCTACAATTGTTGTTCTACATGAGGGATCTAATTTGGAGGAGCACCAGGGATCCTTTAGAAAATAGTGGCTAGTCAGTGTTCTATAATGTGAGAAGGGAAACACATGGAATTGACAGTAAATATGAACAATAAACTTGTGATATGGCTACAAAAAGTGCAAGAAAAGACTATTGCGGCTTTGCCTAGACACGTTTATGTAAAAACTATTATCACTTATCTTTACTAACTCCATTTCTATTCACTGATAAAAACTATCATGTGATTTATATTGACACTAATCTGTTGAATTGTGTTTTAGGATATGAGACTGTATTTGTATTAAAATTATTTGAATGCGGTTTCGTGGAAATAATTATATTATCGATGTCAAGAAATCCTTTTAAATGTATTTTTATATGTATATTTAATTGTTGATTTAATAAATATATTGTTACATTTATTGGCCTTCTTACAGATACTGATAACCTTATGTTGGAGACGAAAGTGGGTGAATGGGAACTCACTAAATATAGATTAAAGACAGATTTATCTTCTCCTTTAGCAAGACGTTTTCCACCTACGAAATATTGTGTGATGGTAAATGTTTGTCTTTAATGTTGTGAAAGAGGGAAAACGTTTACAGCCTGCATATCCGCCAAGTGAGAGAGACAATTGGTGTCTTCTGTAGAATTATTAAGAGCATACATTAAGATTCTTATCACTTATAATTAGTCATAGATGATTAATTTTTGATACTAATAATTAAAGCCATTAATTAATTGGCATTGGCGTTACATATACACCATTTTTCAGAAGCCTAATTATTTCATATTATTGGTAATAATTTGTGTCCGTGCACATGTATTTTATTTGTTTATGATATGGAGATCCAAGCATATACCATAGAGGCATTTTGGATTTTATAATGTAGCGCTTCGGTCATGCACATCCATCGTTCAATGTACTCAGACAATCGGCATCCTTCAGCATTACACCAATTCGCAATTGTCGAACAATTAGATATATTAATTTCATCGAAGTGATAATGCAATCTACACTATGGTCTTGATGTTTAATTAACTTTTACAACATAAATCATTTTTAGCATAATGTATATAACTGTTGTCTTCAGAATGAAAATGTTATCCAGTTGCTAGTGGCTGCTATTGCATGTTTTAAAAAAAGGCATGTTTTGCTGTAATATTTATTTTGTTTATTTCCTCTTTTCCAGTATGAAGGAAGTGTTATGGATATTTTCTTATCGACTAACCAGCAAAACTACTATAAAACTCTGAAGCTGTTGATCAATCATCAGCCTGAGAAGTCTATCAAGAGGCCTAGAGTAAGAATATAACATACACTTACAAAGTATAAGTAAAGCTGTTGTCATTTCATTTATCATACTTAAAATTTTATTTTAATCACGAACACCACTCTACAAGTTTTCTTTCAATACACTCGACTGTGTTTTTCATCATCTTTAATAACGCTCTCAACAGCGGCACACCTCGTCCCAGGCAGCGAAATCGGCGAATAGCCGGAAGCGGTTATCATGAATATGATGTTATTTTATATACAATTGAATTGCTGTGATGTTAATATGCATATTTAATTTTCTGTATAAATAATTTTAATTACATTTATGTTAAGAGCAATATGAACAAGTTCACAGTCTAGCACACAAACATAAATATCTTTCTACTCCAGCATTAACTGAACATTGCTGTGAAATGATGTAAACGCTGTTTTGATTATAGTCATATGTTGTACAGCCAAAAGTTGGAAAGACAGTGGGTGGGGGGTGGCTCGCTAAATATAGTTTAAAATACGGATTTTCTCCTCCTTTGGTAAGAATTTTTCCACCTAAGGAAATATTGTATGACGGAAAATGGTAGTCTTTTATGCCAAGTGAGACAGACGAGTGTGTCTTCTGGAAAATTATTACATAAAATTAAATTTTCATCACCTATAATTAGTTATGATGACTAATATTAATAATAATTATAACCAGTAACTAGGGTGGCATTATTGTCACAGTATTACATGAGTTATGGTTGCTGTTTGAAATGTATTCAATATGTAATGTTTACAGCTCACAAGGCAATAAATATGCTATAGTTATGTTTACAATTTTAAATTTAGTAAAATGTAATTATTTATATTTTGAATGTGTTATGTTTACAATTTTAAATTTAGTAAATTGTAATTATTTATATTTTGAATGTGTTATATTTATTTACCATGAAATATTCAGAAAGTTGTGTTTAGTTATTTATACACTTCTAAATAATACATGCGATTTATAATTACACTTCGGAACACAGTAATTTTATGTAAGTTTACAGTTCTAAAGAAACTAATGACTCATTAATGAGCTTCATTTAGATCCAAATTCATGCTTGTTTACTGTTCTCAACTACCGAATATGTTGTTGTTTACAGTTCTAAGCGAACTCAATGTGATATGGTTGCAGTTCTACATTCAGCAGTTCTTTTACGACATGTCAGTCAGCAAGAGTTTCGAACTGCTCCTGATGGCAGTTGCATTTTTAAATTTATGTACGATGGCCTTTAACTACTATCGCAAAGAATGCCTTGCGGAGACGGTTTTAGACATCCTCAACATTGCCTTCATCACGTTCTTCGCACTGGAGGCTGTGATTAAAATTATTGGTCTCCGAATGTCCTACTTTAAGGACTCGTGGTGCCTCTTCAACTTTTTTGTTGTCATCATTTCTGCTTTGGGTAAGTTAAAACTCAATGATGCACCCAGAAAATGGAATCATTTCAACTGAATGTGCATCCTACTCCAATTATTAAAAATATATATTTTCTATATATTTTTTAAGATATTTGAAATAATCGTTTATCTTCTTTAACAATCTTACTTTATTTCCATATCAGCGAAACAATCACTTAGAACTGTTTTCAGAAAATCAGAATGAATATAGTTTTTGATTTGGGCTTGTGGAAGGTCAATCTGAAAATATTAAACGTGGTAAACACTATTTAGAGTTTATCATGAAAACTGACTTGTATTGTCTATTCGTGTCCCCTTGTTTGTATATGTGGTCATATGTTTATGGATTTTTCTTTGTTTTTAATAAGACTTACAGTTTTAGGATTGTAATGATTGGCCTAGATTTAGCGATTTGTTTTATAGTTATTATTATTTTAAACTGTAGACTTAGTTTTATTAACTTTAGTTGGGCAATATTAGTGAGTGGGTAATTTAGGTCAAATGTAGGCCAAAGATATTACACATGGATTCAGTAACTCCAACTCGGAAGCCACAACACCGGTTTCTGAAAATTTCTAAAAAAAACTGATAAAGGAAGAGCGCAACATCGAGTAAGGGAAACATACTACATAGCGGCTATATTTCAAACTCTGGTTCGAGTCCTCTCGACCCCAGGCTTTAAATTTGTAAAATTCAAGCTCACTGTTCGATCTTTCCATTTCATTATTAACTTTGGATTGTTTTCAAGTTGTGTCATCCTGTTTTCCCATGATTCTGTGCAGTGCGTTCTTGTTCTAGTGGTTCACATTTAGTTGGCCATTTACATCATTAACAATGAAGCATTGTCAGTTGGTGGTTGACGTTTATTTTCACACTTCATCATTGACAATGGATTATTTTGAAGTGCTGTCAATATGCTTACCAATGGATTATTCGCATTTCTTTCTTGTTTTAATGGTTTACGTTTATTTTTACACCTACATAATTAAGTGTAGTTGTTTTCAAGTGTTGACAACGTGGATCACACACAATGCACTGCTGCTTCTTGTGATTTACATTTCGTTGGATTCCTCCATCATGGAGATAGGTGAATATTTAAGAAGAAGCTAATCCATTTCTCGTAGGTGGTTATAATTACACATATATATTCATGACTGTTTTTTTTTTATTATAGGTCCTTTCATTACTTCAATGTTAAGTCATTTCTTCTTGTATTACTTTTCATAAGTTTCATTATTTAAGTAGTTTATTTATTCAATTATTATCTTTGGGGGGATGGGGGGGGGAACACTTAGGATATTTATTTGCAGTTGCTTTCGTTTGTTTGTTGGCATATAGTTATTGTTCTGGGGTGGGGTATTTATTTATATATTCCATTACTGATGTATTACTGATGTGTGAATGTGTTAACGTAATTTCCCCTGAGGTGATAGTGATGAATACACATTACGTGTGATTTTTGTGTAGGTTCTTTGTGTGTGAACGAATTAGTTAATGTTTTTCCAGCATTAATATTTGTCAAGTTTTTGTTAAAAGATATATTTTCGTTTATGATTTGTGGTATTATGTGCATGTGCACATGAGTGAGTTTATTCGTCATTTTTCCCTTGCTGTCCGGTGTAGGTAAGCTAATTTCTCTCATTCACATGCATGCACACCTTAATGATTGCATCCAGTGTAGACTATAATATAAACATTTATTCATTTATTTCCCAACATGTCTTTATGCACTGTTCTTTATGCACTGTACGTTATGCACTGTACTTTATGCACTGTACTTTATGCACTGTACGTTATGCACTGTTCTTTATGCACTGTACGTTATGCACTGTACTTTGTACTTTATGCACTGTATTTTATGCGCTGTACTTTATGCACTGTACGCTATGCACTGTACTTTATGCACTGTACGTTATGCACTGTACGCTATGCACTGTACTTTATGCACTGTACGTTATGCACTGTTCTTTATGCACTGTACGTTATGCACTGTACTTTGTACTTTATGCACTGTATTTTATGCGGTGTACTTTATGCACTGTACTTTATGCACTGTACTTTATGCACTGTATTTTATGCACTGTACTTTATGCATTGTACTTTATGCACTGTACTTTATGCACTGTACTTGATGCACTGTATTTTATGCACTGTACTTTATGTACTGTACTTTATGCACTGTATTTTATGCACTGTACTTTATGCACTGTACTTGCATCATTGCATCGCGATTACTACCACGTACAAGAATTTTGAAACCTTAATTACATTTTTCTAATCTATTTTTAAAATTTATTTTATAATTAATATATTTATTCTTTAAGAATCAATGTATATAGAGTAGTACATTGCATTAATATTAACAAAATTACTTTTTTTCAGATTTGTTTGGCTTCGTCCTCAAGTCATCTGCAAGTAAGAAACATCAGCCCTGTAATTAGGCGAAACTGAGTTTGCACATAGCACACTTATTTTTAAAAATAATTGGTCATTATAAATAACTTAAGCGTAAACATTATTTAAGATCTGGCATTATAAAATAATGTATCTATGCATAAATATTTGGATATGTATTAATTCTTTAAAATAGAAAAGAAGCAAATTATAATGCTCTCGCTCTATAAGCTTTTACTGTCATTATGCATAACTATATTATGGTTCTATATACTGCAATATGCACATCAATTTATAAACCATTACTGTCATTATGCAGAATATATTATGGTTCTATATACCAAAATGTGCACATTATTTTATAAACCATTACTGTCAGTGTGCAGAACTATATTATGGTTCTATATACCAAAATGTGCACATTATTTTATAAACCATTACTGTCAGCGTGCAGAACTATATTATGGTTCTATATACCAAAATGTGCACATTATTTTATAAACCATTACTGTCAGCGTGCAGAACTATATTATGGTTCTATATACCAAAATGTGCACATTATTTTATAAACCATTACTGTCAGTGTGCAGAACTATATTATGGTTCTAAATACCACACGTATTCACATCATTTGAGCAAACCAATGAAAAATTTAGATAATAGGATATAGCTAATTGAATACACAGATGAAGTAGATATCTGTAGAAATTAAAAGGATAAAGATAATTATCTGGATACATCTGGAAAATAGAAAGACATAGTTAATCAACTAGATAAATTATTTAGGTATAGCTAATTGGAAATAGAGATAAATTAGATATATTTAGGCAATTGAAGTACATGCCTGAGTTGAATATATTCATGACATTGATGCATCTAGAAAAACACGACAATTATAGCTACAATGAGTACATATTTTACGCAGAGTGAAACACATCTAATCTTCTCTCCGGGACTGAAGAGAATGGGAAAAAGTACTCACTCGATCTTCAACCCACGCCACGTCCCGCCCTTGTCATGGCAGAAAAGCAAAAGAATGAGGAGCAAGAAAAAGAAGATGGCATACCAGACGAACACAAGAGATAATATATAGAAGTAACTAGAATAAGGTGTCATAAAGATAATAGTCAAATCACCTCTTGACTACGTCATACATCCTAAAATAACTAAGACCTTGATGGGGAATTCCAGGATCTACTCTTCACACTCTTCGAAATAGTGGAAGGACCTGATGCAGATCAAGTTATAAAAACAAGCAATCTCTTACAAGAACATCTTGATAGTTTCAGCAAGCCAACAACAACAAAAGGGATACAAGCAATACCATGCGACAAGGCATTAATCACGAACAACATTTAGAAAATACCGAATAAAATGAAAATCAACTTTTCAGTCTCTTAAACAACCAAGCAAGGAGACTTTCTCGCAATCCTCAATAACGTAAATGGAAGAAAAGTACATCCAAACCACAACAAAAAAGGCAACAAAGACAAAATCAACCAGACCTATCCAGAACAACACGAAAACAGACATATGACGGAAATTGAGGCCACCTTCCAAGAATGCACGATGGTGTTTGAGGCTTCTCCAGAGCCAACACCGGAACAATCAGCGTAAAAAAAGAACAACAAAAGAGAGAAGCAGACCGCCTTGGGAAGTCACCAGTCGAGGCCAGAAAATCACAGAAGATGCAGGTCAACAATACCAGACAGGCACAAAGGATAATAAAATAAACAACACCTACCATCATCACTAACTCCAACGACAATGGCAGCAATGTAGGGAACAGCAGTATCCGCTGTGGGGATTTTTTTAATCACCCCACTATAGACAAGATACGGTCCTTTGTCGCTTAAATCCCCTCTTACATTTTTAACACATATCCCAGAATATTGGTATTGGCGACCTTAATATCATTCCAAACTACAATTGTTGTTTATGGGCAATCTTGCTTGTTTTTAGGTTGATATGCTCTCTAGAATGCCAAAAGTACTTTGACATCATTGTACGTTAAAATCAAAAAATAAATTACAGTCGACTCGTACATTTAATGAAACGCACTATATCCATGAAGGATTCATTGATTATTTCCCTTTGTTTCATGAATGTTTTGAGTAGGAACATATTTTTTCAAAACATCAATGCAACTGTAAATTCACCATTGCCTAAAGTTAAGGCTAGTTTTTGTTGTTTCAATATGTCATCAAGAACCACCTGGTGGAATTAACATTTTAATGACGTCACCGACACATGACTGTGTGAGTGGGAACAATAGTAGTACTTATGAATAAATTAAGGAGCTAGTTATTCGAGAATTGCAATTATTTTATTATCGTTGTCAGTCCTGCAATCCACCACCAGATGTTTGCCCATCTATGCAGTGATATAAAGCACACATCGTGTCCCTACAATATGATTATACGTGGCTCACATTATGACAAACTATCATATCCTAACTCCATAACCAGATCAAGCACAATTTAAGTTCAAGCTATAAGACCTACATCTTGCACTATATCCTAATAATGAGACTACGCTTAGAACACGTTATAATAATCACTGATATGGTCATTTGTATGTGCCATTTCTTTGTGACACGTATTTCAGATATCACGCCATTATCCTAATGTATGTAATAATATAACTTGTACTATCCATAAACGTTAAATAATGATTTGCTTTTTACAGTAATTAGGATAAAAAATAATTATCTGAATTATTCTTGGTTTTCAGATCCCTCGTACCGGTGGATACACAGCATTTTCAATTCGCCAACCATTTTGCGTGTTTTCCGCATCGCTAGGATTGGAAGAGTTTTGCGTTTGATTAAGGTTTCAAATACTTCATTTTATAGAAATTTAATTTCAAATGTTTTAAATATGTGATTTATGACAGTTTTGTCGTCTTTTGGGAAATACCAGTAAATACAATATTAGTATGATAAATAATTAATTATATTTGATTAGTATGACAAGTAAATAAGTATATTTGATTAATATTATAAGTAAATAATTGCATTTGATTAGTATGACAAATAAATTTGAATGTTTGAATTCTTTGACATTTAAATAATTATATGTATGTGATTTGTATGATAAGTAACTAATTATATTTGAATAATATTACAAGTAAATAATTATATTTGATATGTTTGACATATAAATAATTATATTTGATTAATATTACAAGTAAATAATTATATTTGGTTGGTATGACAAGCAAATAATTATATTCGATATGTTTGACATATAAATAATTATATTTGATTGGTATGACAAGTAAATAATTATATTTGATATGTTTGACATATAAATTGTTATATTTGATTGGTATGACAAGTAAATAATTATATTTGACTAGTGTTTGTCTGCAGCTTCACTCGCTTACAAGTCGCTTTTCAAAATAGTAATATAAAGTAAAATTAGTTATATTATTTTTTATTACAGGATAGGAACTATAACTGCCTGTCAAAATGTGTTTTTACTATCTATGTTTAATGGAATTTTTGTGTTATCATGTACATTTTTGTTTTAAAGGTAGGTTGACATTTGGTTTCGACTTTGATATACGCATTACCTTCTGCAGGATTTGATTGTGGTCCGATACAATAAGTAAATCATTATATTTTATTTGTATGGTAGTTAATGTTTATATTTGATTTATATAACAAGTGAATCATTATACATGCAATATTTGGCGCTTGACAACATGATACCATGATAACTCTACTTTTTAGGTGGCAAAGGGAATAAACAAACTGATATTGGCTCTAATCATTTCTTTACCTGCCATCCTCAACATCATGGCCTTGCTTCTGCTGTTTATGTTTATGTATGCTATTATCGGCATGCTACTCTTTGACAACCTTAAGTTAAGTGGAGCATTTACAGATTTGATGAACTTCCGGACATTTTGGAGTTCCATGATGATACTTCTGACTCTGGCCACTGCTGCCGGATGGAACGACGTTCTGGAATCGATGTTTGACATTCCCAAGTACGTCTGCTAGCATGGGTACTATTTAATTAATATTATGCTGTATAGGAGATTCTAGAACTCCATAAAGTTGCTATATAATATGTGCTAATTACATATGACCAAGTGTAGTTCATATTTATAATAATTTATTAATGTCAGATGTCTTCTGATACCTGGGGTGATTTATACTTTTGTGGTTAGCTGAAATGATCTTAGACTTAACCTTCACCCCATACACATACATCGATGCTGTTATTTGGCTCTGGTTTTGGGAGAGATACTCTGGTATTAATCGTGACAATTTCACTCATAACTAATTACAATTATTTGGCTATGGTTTTGGGAGAGATACTCTGGTATTAATCGTGACAATTTCATTCATAACTAATTACAATTATTTGGCTATGGTTTTGGGAGAGATACTCTGGTATTAATCGTGACAATTTCACTCATAACTAATTACAATTATTTGGCTCTGGTTTGGGGAGAGATACTCTGGTATTAACCGTGACAATTTCACTCATAACTAATTACAATTATTTGGCTCTGGTTTGGGGAGAGATACTCTGGTATTAACCGTGACAATTTCACTCATAACTAATTACAATTATTTGGCTCTGGTTTGGGGAGAGATACTCTGGTATTAACCGTGACAATTTCACTCATAACTAATTACAATTATTTGGCTCTGGTTTGGGGAGAGATACTCTGGTATTAACCGTGACAATTTCACTCATAACTAATTACAATTATTTGGCTATGGTTTTGGGAGAGATACTCTGGTATTAATCGTGACAATTTCACTCATAACTAATTACAATTATTTGGCTCTGGTTTTGGGAGAGATACTCTGGTATTAACCGTGACAATTTCACTCATAACTAATTACAATTATTTGGCTATGGTTTGGGGAGAGATACTCTGGTATTAATCGTGACAATTTCACTCATAACTAATTACAATTATTTGGCTATGGTTTGGGGAGAGATACTCTGGTATTAATCGTGACAATTTCACTCATAACTAATTACAAGAGATCGATAACCTTAATTTATAGACCAACATGTCTCTCACTTGGAATATTGTAAATGTCACAAAGCGGTACCATTTACACAATACTAGTTTTACTGTTGAATAATGTTTTCTCTAAGTGGAAACGTCTTACTAAAGGAGTAACAATCATCGGTCTGTTATTTATATTGAACGAGCCAACCACACCCACTATTACTGCAACATAAGTTTTAACATGTGTGCAAGAAGATTGATAAATTTAACAATAAATTTATTAAATCAGCAATTAAATATACAACATATGAATAAAATCAAAACAGCACATCACTTAAGAGGATTACAAATAAGCAGTGTGTTATTTTCTTTTGTACTAAGAATTGTCTGCTGTAGTTGCTTCAACCTAAGTCGTGATCTTCCAAGGAAATAAACACTGTCTTCTATTCTTTAGCACTAAGTCTTATAGTCTTTATTTCCCGATGTAATCAACCAGGAAAGGATAAATTGTGGCATTATTCTTGGTTTGCTGAACCCCAACCTTACATGTATGGCTCCATGTCATATTCTTTTTTAAAATAAACCTTTATATGTCGTTCCTCCTCATTACGTATTAAAGCATTTACCTGAAATTGCTCTAAATTACGTTAAATGTAGCAATATTAAACCATTCACCTGAAATTGCTCTAAATTACGTTAAATGTAGCAATGTTAAACCATTCACCTGAAATTGCTCTAAATTACGTTAAATGTAGCAATATTAAACCATTCACCTGAAATTGCTCTAAATTACGTTAAATGTAGCAATATTAAAACCATTCACTTGAAAATTCTCTAAATGTAGCAATTTTAGTAATATTAAAATCTTTCATCTGAAAGTTACTCTTCATTACTTAGAAACCTTAGACCATTGAAACCTTTTTCTCTAAAATCGTTCCTCGTTACTCAGAATGTAGTCGACTAAATCTTGTTATCAGTTTTAAAGTGATAATTCTCTTGTTCACACAGTCTACTAAATCTTGTTATCAGCTTTAAAGTGATAATTCTCTTGTTCACACAGTCTACTAAATCTTGTTATCAGTTTAAAGTGATAATTCTCTTGTTCACACAGTTGACTAAATCTTGTTATCAATTGTAAAGTGATAACTCTTGTTCACACAGTTGCAATAGAACACACTTCATCAACTCAAGAGGCATAGCAATAAGAGCTGAGAATGGCGACTGTGGTACCAGATGGATAGCGATTATATACATGGTCTCGTACATTATTATCACCAATCTCCTCATCATCAACCTGTACATTGCCATTATTCTTGAGAACTATGATCAGGTAATATCATGTTAAACCATTAGCAAATATATAAGATTTGGTTGAACACATACAGACACGATGCAGAAAATTATATTATACAATTGTAGCTACTAATTACACGTTTTATGAAAAATGTTTGTAATACGTGAGTTTCTAATGATATTTATTATGTATCAGTCGTGGAATATTTAATGGGTTCAATTGCAATAATGTTAATAGCTAACAAATAATAAAATGCATTCTTCCAAATCTGATTCTTAGCTTTTCATTGATGTGGGCCGTGCACCTAATGTTCATGTTTCATTTATCGCTGACTCAAATGCTGAGTAAGAAACTAACATCAAATACAATTTAAATATGTGTAAAGTATTAAAGAGTGTTCATGAATTATTTGTGTATTCACAGAAGAAATTAAGACTTACATTTTTCATGGTGATTTAGTAACTGATAAAATGTCTTTATCAAATATTTTCAAATTTCTCTGTTGCAAATGAGCTCTTAACACTAAGATGCAACAGATTTGCCGTGCTATTCGTGACAGGCACACCGTCAAGAAGAGATTGGCGTGACAGAGGGTGACATAGTCATGTTTTACAGTGTGTGGCAACGCTATGACCCCAAGGCCACTCAATTCATCAAATACACACAGGTATGATGTTATCATTACAAACCCACAGAGGAACACAAGCACTAGATTCAGACTGAAATTGATCATCTTGACTTTCACTTCAAGTTTTACATATTTTATTAAAGATTTATTTTATAGGTTAGATGGAAGTTAAAATTCACCATATTCCATACTTTATGACGGTTTTCATGCACATCGCCTAATACAGTAGAAGACAACATAGATATAATGCACCACAGTTTATACTTCATCACGGATGTTACACAGCAAAACTAATAATTCTTTCCTGGAGCTGTTTACTTCAAATCAGACACTTTCATAAGCACTGGCGTAAGGAGTGCCCAAGGTCGGGTTACTCTGACAATTTAGCAATTTATATAACAAATTAATTTTAAAATAGGGAGAGGTAAATGTACTCAGTCACACAGTCATTCGCAGATATTGCACAACAGAACTTCCTCGTCATGCTGCTTTTATTTCATTATGAAAATCATGATATTAAACTAATATTTTATTTTGATATCACAAGTACCAAACTATGATTATAACTATATAATTAATTGTCACAGCATCATATATTGTATACCACACACATACGTCGGTGGTATTCGATATTACAGCTAATATTTAGGCCTAGCTAATTGCACGTGTACCTGTACCAGGATATATGTATATACTGTGTCTTGCTTTTCGGCAATTTTTGAAACTGGAATTTGTCTAATCACAAATTAAATTATACCTTTGAACTTTGTATTATAATAATAATCTGCTGTATCGTTCTCATGTATATTAGTACGGCTAGGGACCCGTAGGAACGTTATCTACATGTTTTGTTTTACAAATTTTGTAGCGTATTCATAATAATTATTATGTATCAATTGCAACAAATTGTTTTATATTTCATTTTAAATCTGAATGCTATTTGTTGCTTAGTTTAAAGTGATCTTTTTGTCTTCATTGGAAATTGTTCATTACCATATCAGCAACTACCATTCAATTCACGAACTATAAATATCAGCTGTAGTAAATCCTTTACATGCGATTCTGTTGAGGAGATGTAGATAATTGCAAAGGCTAGAATATACAAGCGTCTTTACCTTTACTTTCAGCTTTCCGATTTTGTGGCAGACCTAGATAAACCTTTCGGCCTTGGTAAACCCAATGAAATTGCCCTGGTGTCTTTCAACATACCCATCAAGTTTGGCAATAAGATACATTGTCTTGACGTACTTCTTGCTCTTCTGAAGGTATTATTTATTGTCTTGGTTTGTAAAGGTGAATTACTCTCTATTCATTTAGATCTTGTGACTGCTTACAAATATTTGGTTCTTTTTATAACTTTCACACCTATATTACTCATCCCGTTTCCTCTGTACAGAACGTGTTGTCAAATATGGAAGACAACAATGATATGGAGCCCATTAGTGAACGAATGGATCCCAAATTTGAGGAAATGTTTCCTAAACGTTTAAGAATCACACAGATCTCTACTACTCTTCTGCGTAAGAAGGAGGATGTGGCCGCTAGAACACTACAGAAGGCGTGGCTAGGTTTCAAAACAAAGCAGGTGTGTAGATAAAGTGGTGGTTGGATAGATAACAGAAAGTCCAGCAGACAGATGGATGGAGGGATGATAGCTGGAATATATTTTAAAATTCGAACTAATCAATATATCAGAGATTACGTTTTATGAAAACTTTGGAAATGAGTATAAATGAAGGTGTAAAGTTCTCGTATTTTCTAGTTTACTTACTTTTACGCAAACTCAATATGTGTTCTCAACAGCTTATGATGGAATAATAGCAGGTGGATGGGGCTCGCTAAATATAAATAAAAGACGGATTTTATTACTCTTTTAGTAAGAAGTTTTCACCTGCAGAAACATTACGTGACGGTAAAAGACTATCTTACTATTGTGTAAAGAGTGGAGTTTTACGACACCCTTATAATCTGCCAAGTGAGAGATTGTGTGAGATTGTCTTGTGTGAGTAGAGTTTTACGACACCCTTATAATCTGCCAAGTGAGAGATTGTGTGAGATTGTCTTGTGTGAGTAGAGTTTTACGACACCCTTATAATCTGCCAAGTGAGAGATTGTGTGAGATTGTCTTGTGTGAGTAGAGTTTTACGACACCCTTATAATCTGCCATTGTTTACTTAGAAGATGTAAACTCGTATGCTTGTCAACAATATATTTCTTTGGCTTGACGATGAAATTTATTATGCTAAATTTGCGTTTCGTTTCTTGTTTAGGCGATGGAAATTCCTAAGATTTTAGTTATACATTTCGTTTCCTAGGTAATGAAATGTCTTATGATGTTGGCTATATGTTTGGTTTTTGTACATGTAATGAAACTCTTATGCTATTGGCTATATTTCCGTGTCTTGTTCCGGCGATGAAAACTCTTATGCTATTGGCTATATTTCCGTGTCTTGTTCAGGCGATGAAAACTCTTATGCTATTGGCCGTGCGGGAAAATGTTCGTCGTACAAGTTCCTTATCTCTCGTTCCATCAATACGACCTGTCGGTGACCTTTGTATCAACCTCACAGTAGCACTTCACAGGTAACGTATATGTATTCATGAAATTGAACTTATGCTTATAAGCGATGACAAGATGAAGATAACTCTTTATTACGCATTAATTGATAAAGTACACCTACAGAACTTCATGAAGACATCATTTCATGACAAACTATTGATGTATATATTTCGTGAGGACTGTCGCCGCTATACTCTGGGGTGACTTTGTAATAATGACTTATACCAACTCTGTATAATTAGTTATGATACAAGACATCTACAAGTGCCGGTGCAGAGCATGGGTCACTGGTTAAATATGTATATCTGCAACTGTTACGCTGATATACTGGTACGTCGCCAATTTGGCTCCGCCCCCAACTCAGATTCAGCTGAGATTTAATGTTTATGAATAATATATATATAATGATTACAATTAACGAACAGAGGACAAGACGTACTCATTACATTATCACTTGAACTACGAAAATAACGATAGAACTAACAAACACGCGTTTTAAAAAATAATAACAAGAAATTTAATAAAAGAAAAGTTAACAAGATTTAGAAAATTCAGTTCATCCTAAGCCAGTTCATTGGACTGAAGTCACTGTCTGAATAGGCACTTAGCTTAAGCACAGAAATGACGTCAGTCTTGTAGACTTGAAATTTTCCAGTCAATAGATCGACACGTCCCAATTCAGCCGGGACAAGTAGAACGGCCACACAGGCAAACAACAGGCAGCTATAAACGAGCAGCCGAGAATACACAATAACCAGAAAAAACCCTGCAACACAAACAATTGCAAAGCCTAAGTGTCCAGTCCAGTGCTCGATTAATAATTACTAAGTTTGGCATAGGCCTCTGAAAGGAAGAATATTAATATATTCATAAATAAAACATAGTATATAACATCCTAATAAAACTTAACCATTCACACAAATACAAAGACGCTTTTACCTATATAGCCAGGGTTTTCTTCTCTCATATACGACCCAGTGTTGTTTTGGGCGGACTACCCTTTTCCAGTCGTCACCCTCAGACGATTTTTCAGGAAGTAGTGAAGATAACATTTTCACTGTGGTTTTTATTACCCTGCTTAGACCAGCTTCTGACCTGTTCAATTCATTAGCTCTAAGATGATTATGTCCCTCTAACAACTCTAACCACCCGCTAAGCGTACACACTGACCACATGCTGACCGCCTCGCTCGCAGACTTCAAACACTGCAGACATCAAACGCCAGTCCCTAAATCTTCCACACGTCTCTCATTCATTTCAGGGCTTCCCTTCTCTGTAAACAGGACGCAATACGCACTCATTCCACAAAATGAAAATTTATATAAAAATATATATGTGGGAATATTTTCCCATCATACAACAAGGACTGCATTTCACTCGCACACTACAAATCACTCGAAAACTACACAAAACTCACTACACATCACTCGCTCTATACATAGCACTCGCACACTACACGCCACTCGCACACTACACAACATTTGCACACTACGCACCATTTGCACACTAAACACCACTTGAACACTGCACAACAATCACACACTATACAACACTCGATCTATACACAGCACTCGCCCTCCACACAGCCCTCGCCCTCTTCACAGTACTCACACTTTACACAGCACTCGCCCTCTCCACTCAGCCCTCGCCCTCTTCACAGTATTCACACTTTACACAGCACTTGCCCACTACATAGCTCTTGTACTCAACACGTGCCATAAACACTCCTCTTCTGAGCAGTAGCCTGGCCTGGAAGAGAAAATTTGGGCTGGGTCTAAAAGGAATTGTCCTTACACAGATAACAAATAAACTCAGTAAACGTTTAAACATTCAGTTAACAGTTATCGAAAATAAGCATCCACAATTGTAATAACATGTGTTGTCTAACTTAAGCAGCAATTAATAGTAACTACGTTTGTCAGGGTAGTGAGACAATTGTAATAACATTTGTTGTATAACTTAAGCAGCAATTAATAGTAACTACGTTTGTCAGGGTAGTGAGACAATTGTAATAACATTTGTTGTATAACTTAAGCAGCAATTAATAGTAACTACGTTTGTCAGGGTAGTGAGACAATTGTAATAACATTTGTTGTATAACTTAAGCAGCAATTAATAGTAACTACGTTTGTCAGGGTAGTGAGACAGTATTAGTTAAACATAATCTAAAGTACTGATGAAGAATGTCTTACAAAGTTAGGATGAGGAACGTCAGGTAGAGTTTCCAATTTTTAGACATTTATTTTTAGACAGTGAAAGCAGTCAGCAGTGAAATTATTTTATTTTAAATGTAATAGTAAATTGTCTTGTAGCTGTACTAAAACTAAACTTTGTCCCTGAAGTGAATCGATGATTTTTTAAATGTTTTGTTTAGTCCACATTCCAAGGATAAGATTAAAATTAAGTGAGCAACTGTGGCAAAGTTAATTTAGATTTTAAGAAATATATTTGTTTCGCTTAGTTTCAGCACTCAATGTGCTTTAGATGTGTGTGTTAATTATGTTAGTAGTTTACGTAAGCTGAGCGTGCATTTCAGCGCCCCGTCTTGCAGATCATTACATGGATAGCACCTACAACTAAACAAACGATCTCACAAGTTTGGTCACTTATAAAATAGCTTATAGCAACCGGGAGTGTGTAAATATGTCCTATCAATCATTGTATTGCATTTCATGTCCTGACAATCGCGATGATTCGTGAAATTGCGCTAAAGTTAATTGTGTAGATGATTTCATCACTTAGCCCTTTGCTATTGTGTTACACTTTATGCAGATCACATAACTTTCCATGGCGAAGTAAGTACATACAAATGGCATTTTCACAACTGAAGAAAACCTACCCTTAACTGTCAGTAAAAAACATACTAATACTGATAATTATCTTCAATTATGCAAGAAACACAAAATATTTTCTAAACTCATACACTACAAACAAGGCACTAGACACAAACAACAATTAACACCACGTTATTATTTTACAAGAACATAACAGAAAATGAAACAACTGACTGGTGTGTGTGTGTGTGTGTGTGTGTGTGTGTGTGTGTGTGTGTGTGTAAATATGGTACAAAACACGGCAGGAAATTACACACTCCCAAATACATTTTAGAAATGCATACACATATTAATCATACTTATAAATTGAAAAATACGCCAACACCTGTTACATTGCTCAACAATTTACACAACAAAGCCATTTTCAGATTAAGACTAAATTATGTTAATACCGTTTTTAGTTGGAAAGTGGTTAATTAATCATCTTTATTAGAATTCTTGAATACATTTTAAGATGTTTATTTTTTTTGTTGTAATTGTCTTGTTTGTCACTGAAAACAACATCCATTATTCAAGATCGCTACGTATTCTTACTGGATATAATCGTATTTATAATCTTTATTGTTTTGATGAAAGGCATTTCCAGTACTTGTTGTCGCTTGCTGAAGAAAGGGGACATATTTCGTCATCGTCATCCAAAAGTGATTCTCTTGCTTCAGTTGTTAGAAGAGTCTCCTTTTCTTCAGCATCTGATCCTACATCAAGGCTGGTGGTCAAAGATGATGATAGCAAGCGAAATAATTTATACTTGAAGCCTGAAAATCCTTTTCTATATTTGAAGCCTGAAGATTCTTTTCTATACTTGAAGCCTGAAGATCCTTTTCTCTCTTCTTCTAGATCTGTACGTTCCACTTCTCCTCAAACAACATCGCATACTAAAATAGTGATCACACCAGACGATAGTTGATATATATTATCAGTTTTATTTTAATTTAATCTGTATTGAAACGTGTGCACATTTTTAATGAGGAAAATATTTATCGAAATGATTAATTGATTTCCTTTATAGTAGGTTTTTGATTGTGTTATCATCTATTATCATTACAATGGCATTTTAAGTATGTTATTTGTTTTGTGCAAAATAAATTTTGCTTTTAACAAACATACCTTTTAGGCTTGTGTCTTCTCTGACTGAACTAACAACCACATTTTGGAGACTGCTATTTATCTAGGCGAAGTTACGACCAAGATAGTAAAACCATCGTCAAACAATGGGAGTTTATATCGTACGAATCCAATGTAAAGGTAATTCATGGTCATGACCAAGCTAGTCATATCATCTCACACACCAATGTAAACGTAACTCATGTACATGACCAAGCTAGTCATATCATCTCACACACACTGAACCGATGTAAGCGTAACTCATGGACGTGACCAAGCTAGTCATATCATCTCACACACAATGAAGTTTCAGAGTAAATATCAAACGAATCCAATGTAATAGAGCACGAGAAATAAATATCTCAAAAACAAATATTACACGGTTTAAGCATATTCTTTATGTACGCATATGTTAAAAGTTCCCTAACTCTTGTCTCTTGACGCTCTCACTTTTATATCAGTCAAAAGGTGTCACACAAAGCAGGTGTAGCATGTTAACTCTAATCAAGTATTAAACTAACTTTAAAAAAATATATTGCGATACTTTTATTTAATTACATTGACCTGTTTTGATCCATTTAGCTGTCAGCTTTTAGGTGAATCATCAGATCAATTGAACTGCAAATCCTGAAGAATGCGGATTGTTTTATTCTGGCAACTGTTATTTGCTTTGCACACCTTAACGGGTTTGCATTGACATTTCATAAACAATATTCACACATCTATACAATTTACTGCATGAAAATGTAAGGAGATGCACACGTTTCCTATTTACAATAATGTCACACAAAATTTCTTTGGGGAGAAAAAAGCAACAGTCTTAACAAACACCAGTACATTTGTGGCAATTTAGCGGATTTAGTACGCTATGTTTCTTCTCTCAGATTGTGATAATTTGCATTTATTTATTTATTATAAGATGGGGCTTGAATTCTGTTGTTTACTACTGCGGGTGTGTACGATAAAATAAAATTCAAACACATTGGGAGAGAGTTGCTGGAGAAGTCTTAGAATTATTACTACAGAGGTCCGGGGGGGTGTAAATATTAATATACTGATTTCTCCAACGCATCCCTTTACTTTTTATGAATAAATCAAAATGACTAATATTATTGCATTTTTCACCTAATGTAAAGGTTTTTGTTCTTTATCTTAAAATATACGGGGGGGGGGGGGGGGGCGTTGATTTCATTTCAAACAGGAATGAGAGAAGAAATAACAACTGTATAAAAACAATTACACCGTTATCTGTAGAAATCTGTAGAGGTGTGACAGTAACGACTGTATATCTCCCTTATAAAATCAATTCGCCGTAATCCCTACAACTGTGAGACCAGTAACTAACGACTGTATTTCTATTATAAAATCAATTAACCGCTAATCCTACAACTGTGAGACCAGTATATAACAAGTGCATTTTTATTACAAAATCAGTTACACTGTTATCTTTAGTACTGTGAGACCAGTATATAACAAGTGTAATTTTATTTAAAACCATATACACAAAGTCGTCCTAGTACTGTGAGACCGGTATCTAACAACTAGTATGATTGTTGTTTTCCACACGATTCAAGAATTCGGAATGTAAGATTACCTCGAAAGAAGGCTAAATTTGTGTCATTAACAGATCGTGAGGAATATTAAAATGTAATGAGACTAAACTCAAGCCCCAATGTTAGTTCTCGAACAGAATTCATAAGAATCAACTTACAGCAACACTGATAAGTTCGATGATAATGCTATCTGTCTAATTATCTATCTATTTATCTATCTATCTATCTATCTATCTATCTATTTATCTATCTATCTATCTATCTATCTATCTATCTATGTATCTATCTATCTATCTCTGTGTGTGTGTGTGTGTGTGTGTGTGTGTGTGTGTTTCGTACATATCACACGATAGTAATACCAATAGTGATTATTATGTTACCAAGCGTGAAAAAATACAAGAGTTGTTTATGGCACGCCTGGAAGAATGACACCTTTTGATCTGATTGATAGAAAAACATTTATTTACTCATAGTTGTAATAAATTAGCAACTTCATTAATATAACACACAGCAATGACGTCAATCAAAGCGGATATCATGTTTGACGTGATAGATGACTGATAGACAAATTCGAAAAGTTTTGTCAGTCAATGCAGTAAACGCGTTTAGAATTTGAGGTTCTTACGAAGCTAGAAGAGTCATCAGTTGTGAATCGGAAGTGTTTGATTGTTCAGTGTACAGATTATTGATTTATCCAGTAAAAAGCTTGGATTAATCAATCAGTTATACAAGGTCACGACATTCTGGCCCCTCTAAGTTGTGGGATTCATACATCTTGGCATCACCTTTGTTGTTTCGGTTTTCTTGGAACAAAAATTTGGTATCGAGCAGCACCGTTTGACACTATCTTACATTTTCTAAACGAAGGAAGGGGATAATGTTCTGAACACAAGTTTGCATATTAAAGATAGCAATGTGATCTGCTAGTGTCGGAGGGTGACATTTTATTATTCATGGAAGTAATTATGTTCAAATTGAAGAACAATAATTCGACGTATTCAATCAACCCCGTGTGCACAGTTTCCTTGATTTTTGAATGTAATTCTTAAGTGTGGCTTTTTTATTGGAAAATCTGTATTTGTTTGTATCGTGTGACTACGCTTGCTATTTAGGGCTGAACACAAATCTATCTTTAAAATATGTTAAATTTACCTGGGAAAATGTTCATTTTGTAGATCTTGTCGAGGAAATAAAATATACTCACGAAGTTATTCTGCTTAGAAATCTTTCGAACATACTTATCAGCTTTTATTATTCTCATACTACTTCTTCATTCTTAAATACAAAATACTTTATCCATAACATTTGTTAAAGAATAACCAGCATGTGTTTAAGTCATCTCTGAAAGTACACGTAACAAGTGTTCAACCAAGTATAAGAGGTTCCGGGAAGTACAGGAGAGTACTCACATTTATATCTGTAGTCTGCAATCTTTATCTATATTATATCTTAGCTGTCCACTATGAGAACAACATCCAACAGCACACTGGAGAAGAAGAGGACTCTTTCATGGAGCATCCCTTCAGAGTCAATCAAATCTAGCCCCCAAACACCAAATATGTCAGTATCGAACGAGAGAATCTCATTTCGCCTCTTCACTCGGGAATCGTACAAAAGATTGCTCATTCGACTCGCAGAAGAAGAGAAAAAGGCAAAACTGAGAGCAGCCAGGTAGACTAATTATACAATGCTAGAATGAATAGCAAAACGTTTTGTCTTTTAAATGTTCCGAAGAATGAGAGAGTGTACTTTTAAATTTCTCTCCTAGTGGCAGCACACGTTCCAACTATTAGCAAGCAAAACCAGAACGCCCAAACAATTCACTTCCTGTATATGATATTCACTTACACTCATACAGTGATCTTAATAATTATTATTTATTTTAAGTAATTAAAATGTACTGTAAATTATGCGGGGGAACGTGTATAGGATTAGCAGTAAATCAGAACTGCAATGTGACACCAGTGTCACAATATTTCACTTTGGGTCTGTTAACACTTCGTGGCACCAAAGATTGTCACAGTCCTTCGACTGAAACCATGTATCGTTATTATCCAAATCCTTTCCCCAAAGTAGTTCATGTCCTAGTCTCGGAGCACGATAGTGCAATGGGTTGATCTTGAACAAACAGTTCAATGGATTAATCTTGAACAAAACAGCTCAGTGGAGTAATCTTGAACAAAACAGCTCAGTGGAGTAATCTACAATCGAAATAGCGCAATGGATTAGTCCTGAATCAAAACAGTTCAATGGATTTATCTTGAACCAACTGGCTGAATGGATTAACCTTCGATCGAAACGGCTCATTGGACTAATATTGATTCAAACAGCTCAGTAGATTGATCTTGAACAAAACAACTCAATGGATTAATCTTGGACCAAACAACTGAGTGGATTAATCTTGAACAAACAAAAAAGCAGAGTTGGTCAAGTGACTGCACATCATTAACCGAGAGCAATACAGCGAATTAATTCCTCACTCAACACAATGCACTAGTCGACAATATTAACTATACAATTCCCATTTATAAACCATACAAATACACGAAATTAGTTCTAGAAACCACCAAAGAAATGAAGTAGCTTGGTCCTTGTAATTAAATGAATGCATATTTAATTTAATTTATACATTAATTAATTAATTGGAATGAAGGATATTTAAACCATGTGTCATGCCACAAAGAAAATAATATATTTATCTCTGATCCCAAATATAGTAACAGAAAAAACTCTTAATAATTTCAGATCCCACTCTTTGACCCAATACAATGTAATCCTTGGTCTTTCAGATCCCACTCTTTGACCCAATACAATGTAATCCTTGGTCTTTCAGATCTTAATCTTTTGCCCTTCACATCCTAATCTTAAAATTAATTCATTACCAAGCATATTGCATTGTTTAAGTTGAAAACAATGCAGATTAGAATATATGGCCTAAAATAATGCCGATCATATTGCTTAGCCTGAAACAATGCAGAAAATATCGTGTGACGTGAAACAATATAGATAATTGTATGGCCTGAGATAATGCAGATAATACTGCATGACTTCGAACAAAGCATATATTTATACATGGCCTGAAACAATGCAAATATTCCTGCATGGCCTGAAACAATGCAAATATTCCTGCATGGCCTGAAACAATGCAAATATTCCTGCATGGCCTGAAACAATGCAAATATTCCTGCATGGCCTGACACAATGCAAATATTCCTGCATGGCCTGAAACAATGCAAATATTCCTGCATGGCCTGAAACAATGCAAATATTCCTGCATGGCCTGAAACAATGCAAATGATATTGCATAGCCTGAAGCAATGAGACGATATAGCTTTTTCAGGTAAGTTCATCATACATCAGTGCACTTTCTCATTGTTTTGTTCATATACGCTTGCTACACTCCTATTGTTTAAAGAAGGTGATTTAGCTGAAATGTCGAATCTTGTAGCTGTTTAACTTATACTGCGAAAGTTAAAAGCGTTTTGAATTTTTATGTTCCTCTTGTTTCGTCCTTAACTGTTAGAAGTCATTGCATGGGTATTATTATTAATTTTTTAGTGCGCTATTAACAGTTCTGACAATAGCATATGCCGTGTTGTGGTTTTTTATTTGTGATGGCCTATGAAATCCTATGTGTTCCAATTTATCTCCTGGAAGCCGATTAACTAAAATTGATCTAAATATATCAGGCCATCACCCTATAAAAAAAAAATAATAGTTATATTAACTGAATCGGTATTTGTAGGTAGGTCAGCGTGCAAGGCTAGGAGAATGTGAACCAGCCACAATAATACAAGTCACCCTGTTGGTATACAACATCTGTTTATAAGTATTCGTTAACATATTTACATTTATTTTTGTTAAAATATAGTTTCAGTGTTTGTGATTTGAAATCACACGTAACTTTGACTTCTGGGCTTTTGGATTGTGATAGGTCTCAGGAGGCTCGCCTCAAAGATGGTGAGCTGAAATTTGGATTAGAAGACGATGAAAAGCCTCCGTCCCCAAACCCACACCTGAACGAGAATGAAACACTGAAAGAGGAGTACGGGAGCCCGCCCAATCAGTATCTGGGACTACCACTGGAAGAAATCGACAAGGGAATAATGACTAAGGTAAGAACGTCTAGAGTTCAGCTTTCGAAATAATGTTTATGTTTTAGTGTTGTACTTAAGCTATATTTTATGTGTTATCTTTAGTGTACTTAACCTATATTTTATGTGTTATCTTTAGTGTACTTAACCTATATTTTATGTGTTATCTTTAGTGTACTTAACCTATATTTTATGTGTTATCTTTAGTGTACTTAACCTATATTTTATGTGTTATCTTTAGTGTACTAAAGCTATATTTTATGTTGCATTTTTAGTGTACTTAAGTTATATTTTATGTTGCATCTTTAGTGTACTTAAGCTATATTTTATGTTGCATCTTTAGTGTACTTAAGCTATAATTTATGTTGCATCTTTAGTGTACTTAAGCTATATTTTATGTTGCATCTTTAGTGTACTTAAGCTATATTTTATGTTGCATCTTTAGTGTACTTAAGCTATATTTTATGTTGCATCTTTAGTGTACTTAAGCTATATTTTATGTTGCATATTTATTACACAAGGTTATATTTTATGTTGCATATTTATTACACAAGGTTATATTTTATGTTGCATATTTATTACACAAGGTTATATTTTATGTTTTACATTTAATACATTTAAGCTATATTTTATATTTCATCCGCCAAATGAGAGAGACGAGTGGTGTCTGCTGGAGAATTATTAATAACGTAAACTAAGATTATCATTGCTTGTAATTAGATTTGAATGATTAATTAATTGATTAATAATAACCGTAATGGCATTGGCGTCACATATACAAAAGATAAAATATAGAATATAACCTTGTGCACTAATTATAAAACATAAAATATAGCTTAAATATACTAAAGGTAAAACATAAAATATTGCTTAAATGTACTAAAGTAAAACATAAAATATAACTTAAATGTACTAAAGGTAAAACATAAAATATAAAAGTTATGAATTATTAATTAATTAATAATAATCATAACCATTAACTAAGTCTCGTGTGCACTGCGGATATGCGAGCACTGTAAACGTTTTAACTCTTCTACCACATTAAAAACTAAACATTTACAGTCACACAACGTCTTACTAAATCAGTTAATACGACCGCTTGCTCGCTATCTTAATGAAATTTAATTTGTATTTAAATGGGGTGATTTATTTATTTCATATTTTATTGGAGTTGAATTTACATTTTATCTATGAGGTATTATATGATGTTTAATGAGGTTGTATTTTCTATAATAATGATGAGATATTTTATAATATCACGACGTGGTATTATATGATATAATAATGAAAATGTATTTTATTATAATAATGTGTTATGATATTTTATTTTAATGAAGACTTATATTATATTATAATGAAGTTGTATTATATGACATTTTAATGAAGTTTGTGTATTTTATATTATAATGATGTTGTATAATGAAGTAGTACTGTATGATATTTTAATAAATTATTTGCATAATACTTTTAATGAAGTAGTGTTCTATGATATTGCATATTGAAGAAGTATTATGTAATGTTTTAACAAATGTATATTATGTGAAATTTTATTATGTAGTATTACCTACTATTTTAATCAAGTAGTATTTATATGATTTCTTTCAATGAAACAACATATATAATATTATATTTTATCGTTTGTTTCAAGAGTAGTATAATGACGGATTCAAGTTCGTCTTTTGCAATTTTATCATTGTCACTCCTATCATCGCTATCATCACCATTATCAATGTCATCATCGTCATCAACATCATCAACATTTTCTTCTTTAATTCTAAAGTTCCATTTCCTGTTGCAGACTTTTGTTGTTTTGTCCAAGCGATTTGGAAAAATCAACATCTCAAGGTTTTCTGCTACAAGCTCATTGTATCTCTTTCCTCCCTGGAATCCAGTGCGCCGTGTGGCCGTCTACATCACCACCAGCCAGTACTTCGATTCTTTCATCCTCCTCACTATTCTCGTCAACTGTGTCTGCCTGGCCATCACGTCTCTCAATGAGGTCGAGGAGCTCGAGTGGGTCTCTAATAACGGGTTTGATTAGTTATATTAGTAGGCCTATGTGATTATTTCCTAACATTAGGTTTCATCTTTAATACCTGCTACTGAAACAAATATGACCTTGACCTTCTTAACCAAGCATGAAAAATATAAACCTATGTCAGGTTGTTGCACAAATCTTATATAGTAATATTATATTACATATCACGACATAGCACAATGAAACGGTTATAGTGTTGCGTACATTAATATAAAATATGGAAACGTAGCACCCGATAAACCACCAACCGCTCTGCTATAATATAGTGTACAGTAAGGTAAAATACAGTAACGTTACACCCGATAAACCACCAACCGCTCTGCTATAATATAGTGTACAGTAAGGTAAAATACAGTAACCTAACACCCGATAAACCACCAATCGCTCTGCTATAATATAGTGTACAGTAAGGTAAAATACAGTAACCTAACACCCGATAAACCACCAATCGCTCTGCTATAACAGAGTGTACAGTAAGGTAACATACAGTAACCTAACACCCGATAAACCACCAACCGCTCTGCTGTAATAGAGTGTACAGTAAGGTAACATACAGTAACGTAACACCCGATAAACCACCAATCGCGCTTTATTGCCAAATAATAATCTGAAGAGATCTGCCTAAATACCTTCAATTTTTCTACAATTCTTGCTGATGAAATCATGGTCTTGAAAAGCATTGTTTGAAAAAAGGACAATAAAATCTAGATTTTCCCATTCACTATTTAATTTCAAAGTAAAAAAACTAAACTATTTATATAGAGAATATTCTTCGATTAAGTAAATTTTAAACAATGAATAAACTTATGAAAACTTCAAAGTAATTCAAATTAGTAATACATTTAGATTTGTATTTTGGTAAGCAGTATTATTAATGTCTCTGACTTAATTAATACAGTAAGAAAGTCTAGCACAAACAAAAGCTAACTTGGAACAAAAGGGTTAAAGACCGGTTTCTTTATTCTGACTAAAGTTCATTGTACTTCGGTAGATTGACTGTTGTGTGTTCTGCTCACAGGACTACGTTTTTCGTCATCTACTCAGTAGAAGTGATCATCAAAATGCTGGCAAAGGGGTTTATTCTGGACAAGTACACCTATCTCAGAGAGCCTTGGAACTGGTTGGACCTAATTATTGTTGTCTCCGGGTAGGTTCATCATATAGGTTTCAACTCTATAGTCTCGGTTCTTAGTGTAGGTTAATTACATAATCTCACGGTTTTCTCAGGGTAAGTTAATAAAAGTATGATCTTAATGGTTCCCGCAGGTATAAATAATTAATATTCGTATTGTAACTTGTAGTCCTAAAAGGACAGGTTAAGTACAATGTCCCACGTTTTCCTCAGAATATGTTAATGAATAATTATATAGTCTTACAGTTCTACCAGAGTTATTATTCTGTCTCATGGCTCTCCCACTATACAATCTCACTGTTCTCTCAGAGGAGATCAATCATAATGAGTGATGTCTGCTGGAAAAATTATTAATAACATAAATTAAGATTCCCATCGCTTGCAATTAGTTGTCAATGGATTAATTAATTAGTAATAATCATAATGTGGCGTTGGTGTCAAAAATATATTATTTCAAATTTGTAGTTCAGTACATTTTACATCTATAAATTGGTGATGCACGATATGGACTACTAGGTATATATTATCAACAACTATTTCACTTATCATTTGCTAATTTGGGTAATTCCGCCTGTTAATTGAATTACCACTCAATAATAAAGTGAGAAAAATATACAAATATACAAAATAAAGAACAAGACAAAATAGTTACGTTTTCATTACAGTTCACGACAAACAAACAAACAAAAGAGTCGCTACACTAATATATAAGAGAGAATAAAACAATTATAAAAAATGAATACAAATGAAATGTTAACAATACTGAATACAAAGAAAAGGTTAACAATACTGGATACAAAGAAAAGGTTAACAATACTGGATACAAAGAAAAGGTTAACAATACTGGATACAAAGAAATTGTTAACAATACAGGATACAAAGCAAAGGTTAACAATACTGGATACAAAGAAAAGGTTAACAATACTGGATACAAAGAAAAGGTTAACAATACTGGATACAAAGAAAGGGTTAACAATACTGGATACAAAGAAATTGTTAACAATACTGGATACAAAGAAAATGTTAACAATAATGAATACAAAGAAAATGTTAACAATAATGAATACAAAGAAAATGTTAACAATACTGGATACAAAGAAAAGGTTAACAATAATGAATACAAAGAAAAGGTTAACAATAATGAATACAAAGAAAATGTTAACAATAATGAATACAAAGATTCTGAATTAAATGTGAAAACATATTTATTTTATAATGTGAGGAAAATTCCCATCAAACAAAATTGTAACGGAATTCGGATTGTCATTAAGTATTACAAATCAGTCACTATTAAGGAATTAGGATTCTCCTTACGTTACACCTCAGTCCCTATTAAGGAATTAGGATTTCCTTACGTATTACAACTCAGTCAATATTGAGGAATTAGGATTATCCTTACGTATTACAACTCAGTCAATATTGAGGAATTAGGATTATCCTTACGAATTACAACTCAGTCATTGTGAACTTTTGCTGATTTACTTTTAAAGATTTTCTCGACATCTGGAAAGACAGGTAAATAAAGTGCATTATAATTCTTACACGGGTGTTTTGAGGAGCAGTTGCTATCTACTTTGAAACATTTTGACATCTAGTAGTGGTACTATTCTGAAGATTTAGTTTGAGGCTTTTGCAGCCGACATTTTCATTTTGAAAATATATGCATATATGGCACGATTTGGGCGGATAACACCAACGCAAACAATTCAGTTTTACAACTTTTGTTGTATATATAAGTATCAAATCAATGGGGTGGGGGGTCGGACGGGGTACCGTGATTTGGGAACTTTCGTGTTTTTCACTTTGCCTTCTGTAAAGAGAAGTCTCCCTTTTAGTAATGACATTTTCCTGTCCCATAGAATTATATCGATGACGACAGATGTCAAGGATGGAACGTCATCATCTCAAGCTATCCGCACCATGCGAGTTCTGCGCGTACTCAAAACTGTTTCCTTTTTCCGAGGTCAGTCTCAATTATAATATATTGTATTCAGTATATTGCTCCGTTCACTTATAACCTCTGTTCTTTCTTGATCAGTAACATTTATAATGTGCCATAATGTATTCAGTATATTGTTCTGTTCGCTTGTAACCTCTGTTCTTTCTAGATCAGTAACATTTATAATGTGCCATAATGTATTCAGTATATTGTTCTGTTCGCTTGTAACCTCTGTTCTTTCTAGATCAGTAACATTTATAATGTGCCATAATGTATTCAGTATATTGTTCTGTTCGCTTATAACCTCTGTTCTTTCTAGATCAGTAACATTTATAATGTGCCATAATATATTCAGTATGTTGCTTTATTAGCTTGTAACCACTCTTTTGATTTCGTTTGAAGATAAGCTTTATCACGACAAGAATTCAGCATATTTTATCAAAGCTAGACCTCAGGAAATTTTAACAATGTAGACTTCAGTACAATTGTTCACAAATAGATTTACGTACATTTTGTCAAACTAGACTTCATTTCATTTTGTCTCGAATACACTTCAGTACATTTTGTCTCGAATACACTTCAGTACATTTTGTCTCGAATACACTTCAGTACATTTTGTCTCGAATACATTTCAGTACATTTTGTCTCAAGCAGACTTCAGTACATTTTGTCACAGTTAGATTTCAAAACATTTTGTCCAAATTAGACTATAGTTCATTTTGTCCAAATTAGACTATAGTTCATTTTGTTACAGCTAACCTTCAGGAAATTTTTTCAGTTATTAGATTTCAGTACACTTTGTTACAGTACACAGCCTATTTTAAAGTCTGATCCAATCTAAAGTCTAAGAATGCTTGTGTATACATTCTATTTCAATTTCTTATCCAATCTAAGGTCTATGGACGTTAGTGTAAACAATCTATTTCTATCTCTGATCCAATCTAAGGTCTAAGGACATTTGTGAATGCCATGCTTCGAGCTTTCAGGATGCTGTTCGAGGTCGTCTTGCTGACAGGCTTCTGCCTGTTGGTTCTTGGAGTTTTCTCTGTTGATACGTTCGCAGGTACCTTGCGACAGAAGTGTGTGCGTAACCCTGCCACTCTCGAGAAACCACCCAACCTGATTTTTGCTGAGTTCTACGAAGAACAGATAAGAAATGAAAGTAGGTACATGAGTGTTCATCTTTATATATGTCTATGTGATCTATCTATCTATCTATCTATCTATCTATCCATCCATCCATCCATCCATCTCTCTCTCTCTCTCTCTCTCTCTCTATATATATATATATATATATATATCCATCTATCTATCTATCTATCTATCTATCTATCTATCTATCTATCCCTCTCTCTATTTATTTATCTATCTATCTATCTCTCTATTATTTATCTATCTATCTATCTAATTTTAAGTCTAAAGCTAGATGCAGATGCTAGCACCTCCCAAAACCCTAGTCCCTAGGGATTATAGAACTAAATAAAAGTAAAATGTAATAAACAATTCCTATTATCACCAACGTACAGTAAAATAAAGTATGTTGCTGTTTCAAAATGTTTTAAAGAATGAATATTTAAAGTATGTTATTTTATTTTTGTTCATGAATGAAGAGGTAAATATGTATGTGAAACATTGAAAATTAATAAAGATTTAGGTAATTTAACCTTCAAGTGTTTAAATGAGGTAGTATATATTTTCTGGTAAACTGACCTTCGAGTGTTTAGTTTATAAACATTTACAGATAATTTGACCTTTAAGTGCTTATATTAGGAAGTACACATTTTCAGGTAATGTGACCTTCACTTACATTACATAGATCATTTCATTTCAAACACAGGTTTCTCCACACATGTGAATATATTATTCATCGATTTACACGTCACGTATTTACAGTTACTCAATTACTCATAAGACAAAGAAATATACATACAAGTTGTACGTGTCTGTGCCTTTACTCATAAGAAACAAATATACATACAATGTGTACGTGTCTGTGCCTTTATATTTGTTTTATATTTTTATGCCTGCGTGCCTATGTGCGTGCTGCTTTGTTTTTTTAAAAATTTATTATGTTTACATTATATAATTCCTATGTTCGTGCTGCTTTGTTTATTTCAAGTTTGCTCTGTTTAGATTGTATATTTCCTATGTGCGTGCTGCTTTGTTTATTTCAAGTTTGCTCTGTTTAGATTGTATATTTCCTATGTGCGTGCTGCTTTGTTTATTTCAAGTTTGCTCTGTTTAGATTGTATATTTCCTATGTGCGTGCTGCTTTGTTTATTTCAAGTTTGCTCTGTTTAGATTGTATATTTCCTATGTGCAGGTAACTGGGGGCGTGATTCAAAAGGATCTTTTCAACTCTGTGGCAACTCAACCGGAGCCGGGTACTATGAAGCGGCTTTGCCCTTTTACACGTTTTACATTGCATTTCATTAACCATATTAAAATGCAGAATTATAAAAATGTTTTTCACAAGGGTTCTGATTGCCTTGATTTATCTTTGTTCATAGAAAATGTCCTGCGAATTTTACGTGCCTGCCAAATGTAGGAGAAAATCCAGACTTCGGTTATACGAACTTTGATACTATCAGCTGGGGAATGCTTCTTTGCTTTCAAGTGACTACACTTGATTACTGGGAAAATACATTCCGACAGGTATCTATCTATCTATCTATCTATCTATCTATCTATCTGGTTAATCAAATGTGCTTCATATGTGTTCCCATGGTCTCATGGTGATAACCTAAAAGCTGTTAGTGCAAATATTTCAAGGATGTTATTTTGACTTTTTCGTAAATGCTCCGTAGTCCTAGTTTTGGCACATCAATCCACTCGCGTGCAATGCAGAATCCATTGTAAATGATTCTTTTCAAAGTTATCTTCGCCTACACTGAAACTCCTAATCGTTTTGGCACATCAATCCACTCGCGTGCTCCGTAGTCCTAGTTTTGGCACATCAGTCCACTCGCGTGCTCCGTAGTCCTAGTTTTGGCACATCAATCCACTCGCGTGCAATGCAGAATCCATTGTAAATGATTCTTTTCAAAGTTATCTTCGCCTACACTGAAACTCCTAATCGTTTTGGCACATCAATCCACTCGCGTGAGTAGAACATAGAGATGTAAATTCTAATTTGTAATTTTCATTCTTTTCTTTCAGCTAAATAGAAATGTAATTTTCATGTGTAACTTATAATTCTATGATATTTTCTTGTGTTCATTTTATTCACTAGAAGGCAAGGCGTGCTTTAACTCTACATTAATGTATTTACGCAATTAAATGTCTGAATACTCTTTGTTAAACCATTTATTAAGTCTGAAGCTATTCTTTATGAAACCATCTATTAAGTCTGAAGCAGTTTTAGATCTCTGTAGAGTAACCTCGTATTATTTGGAGACTTTATATTACAATTTCGATCAGCAGAATATTACGTTATTTAATTCTACATCGGGTGAATCCATTTTTCACTTTAAGAGTCTTCCCAGATTGTAATGTAGTCCATTTAGAAATTCATCAAAATATTTCAGCAAGAATTTAAGTGCTCGTTCCAGGTCTAGTTAACAATTTAATGAAAACAACTAATTAAGCACACACGTTTACTTATACATTAAATGAATTCATTTATTGTTAAATTTATTAACCTTCATGCACATATATTAAAACTTATGTTAGTAATAGTGGGTGGGTGGGCTCGCTAAATATAAATAAAAGTCGGATTTTTTTACTCCTTTAGTAATAGCTTTCCACCTACAGAAATATTATGCGACAATTGAACGTCTATCTTATTATTATGTAAAGAATAGCGTTTTACGACGTTATATAGACCTCCATGTTGTCCTTGTGAGAGAATTAATAATAACTATATAATAAGATTATCGATCACTTGTAACTAGTTATGTATTATTAATTAATAAATAATGATCATATCGATTGAAGGTTGCCGAGAGAGTTGTCACAGTAACAGGCACAGATTCTGTGTGACAACCTTTATTATACGTCACAAGTTGGAAACTATTGTTTTCTTCCTGCACGAAACACGACTTTGCTAGTACATCGCTGTAACAGAACTATTGTCCTGCCACACAATAAAATGTTGCCATCTGACAAACGCGGTTACTCCTAGAGTGAACATGTGAAAGACTGAATTATTTGCAGGTTCTAGAGACGAATGGCGTGTGGTCTATAGCGTACTTCGTTGTTACCGTCTTTTTTGCTTCCTTTTACCTGCTCAACTTAATGCTGGCAGTGGTGACCATCTCTTACGAGGAAGAGGCAGATAGAACTGACAAGGTACACACCATACACAGTCGAGAGTCATCCTGATTTAAATCAAACACAAAAGTATCCTTCATTTAATATTTCAAATAGGTCTATTTCAGATTGGGCTTTGAATGTATTTCCTGTTTCAATATTTGCAACATCATTTAAAGCCACACATTACTTTTATGTTTCTTGTTACATTGTGCACGTGATAAGATTGTATTCTTGATTGAACATTATTACTGATAATCCATACAAATGTATGTATACGTGTTACCTTGGTATGTTAGATGTATCTGTTAACTGTATGTTTTAGTTGTATGTGCTAGCTGTATACTTTAACAATATGTATTAGCTGTGTGTGTTAGCTGTGTATATAAGTTATGTGTGTTAGCTGTGTATATTAGTTGTGTGTGTTAGCTGTGTATATTAGCTTTGTGTGTTAGATGTATGTGTTAGTTGTATGTGTTAGTTGTATGTGTTAGATGTATGTTTTAGTTGTATGTGTTAGTTGTATGTGTTAGAGGTATGTTTTAATAATATTTATTAGCTGTGTATGTTAGCTATATGTCTTAATTGTGTATGTTGATAGTATTTGTCCGCTGTGTATTTTAGATGTATATGTGAGCGGTGGTCTCTTAAATGCATCACTTAGCTGTATGTATGTATTAGCTGTATGTATGTATTAGCTGTATGTATGTATTAGCTGTATGTATGTATTAGCTGTATGTATGTATTAGCTGTATGTATGTATTAGCTGTATGTATGTATTAGCTGTATGTATGTATTAGCTGTATGTATGTATTAGCTGTATCCCTTAACTCTGTGTGTTTGTTGTATGTGTTGGCTATAAGATGTTAGATGTAATTGTTACCTGTATATTTTAGCTGTATGTGTTAGCCGCATTTGTTATATCTGTGTTTTAGCTGTATGAGGTAACTCACGTGTTACTGTGTTAGCTAAATTTGCTAGCTGTGTGTGTTAGCTGTATGAGGTAACTCATGTGTTACTGTGTTAGCTAAATTTGCTAGCTGTGTGTGTTAGCTGTATGAGGTAACTCATGTGTTACTGTGTTAGCTAAATTTGCTAGCTGTGTATGTGTTAGCTAAATTTGCTAGCTGTGTATGTGTTAGCTAAATTTGCTAGCTGTGTATGTGTTAGCTATATTTGCGCGCACTAGTATTGATACATTTGTTGATGGGTTATATGTTTTGTAATGTGTTAGCAATAGTATTGATACAATTGTTGACGGGTTATATGTTTTGTAATGTGTTAACACTAGTATTGATACATTTGCCGATGGGTTGTTTTGTAATGTGTTAACACTAGGGGGGGGTAGTATTGATACATTTGCTGATGGGTTGTTTAGTAATGTGTTAACACTAGTATTGATACATTTGCTGATGGGTTGTTTTGTAATGTGTTAACACTAGTATTGATACATTTGCTCTTGGGTTATGTTTTGTAATGTGTTAACACTAGTATTGATACATTTGCTCTTGGGTTATGTTTTGTAATGTGTTAGCAATAGTATTGATAAACTCAGTGATGCGCTTTATGATTTGTATTATGGTAGCACAAGCCTTGACTCTCACTGACAATATGTATTGTAATGCACTAGAATTGATATTTTTACTGACGGGCTAAATGTCTTGTAACGCGTTAGTTAGTACAAGTATTAATACATACATATGTGTGTGTGTGTATGTGTGTGTGTATGTGTGTGTGTGTGTTAGCACTAGTATTGATACACTCATTTAATTATTGCATGTTTTCTGTGTTAGCGCCAGTTTTGACACACTCTTTGACGGGTTATATGTCCTGTAATGTGTTAGCACTAGCATTCATACACTCTCTGACGGGCTGTTTATCTTGTAATGTGTTAGCACTAGCATTCATACACTCTCTGACGGGCTATATGTCCTGTAATGTGTTAGCACTAGCATTCATACACTCTCTGACGGGCTGTTTATCTTGTAATGTGTTAGCACTAGCATTCATACACTCTCTGACGGGCTGTTTATCTTGTAATGTGTTAGCACTAGCATTCATACACTCTCTGACGGGCTGTTTATCTTGTAATGTGAAATTCGTACGTGAGATACAAGCGAGAGCTCAATTTTGTTTGTGAAACACAGTCAGGGATTGATCTGATTTACCTCCCTTAGAAAATTAATGTTGTGTTTTATTGTTAATTTCATTTCTAATACCATTATATATTTTATGTCGACAGACACACAAACACACACATACATATTATTAATGAACACGCTTTTGTGTGTGTGTGTGTATATGCGTGCGTGCGTGCGTGCGTGCGTGCGTGCGTGCGTGCGTGCGTGTGTGTGTGTGTGTGTGTGTGTGTGTGTGTGTGTGTGTGTGTGTGTGTGTGTGTGTGTGTGTGGTGGGGTTGTTACATTCCAGTATTTGTTTAGAGACCCTGTCTCAGCATGAGGATTTAAAGATTATTAATTTCCAACATCGTCTATGCTGACGACAGACTGGTTGCTAGATTCACCCTTCAGTCTCCTAAATTAACCCTCTTGGCTTATATATTAAATTTAGTGACAGGCAAACCTGTGTAATAATGCACGAAATGGGTACGTTATCCAATCACAACTAATTATACATTCATAACATTTATCTTGACTCGACCCCCAATCCAGTTCTTAATTGGTCATCCTCGCAATAATTAGCCAACTTCTGTAATTAGATATCAAATAAAGATTTAATATATTTAACAATTAACAAATGGCAATTCCAGTATCAAAATTCAAATACGAAGGTCATAGGACTGTCTATTTGTCTTTTAAAGTTTGTACGGAATTGTAACAGTTCTGATTTAAGAGATCACTGTCCACTTAGCTCTTTTAATCTTCTCATTCGTTATGGCAGTGCTCACACCCCAAGAGTAAGTCGTCAGATGACTGGCAACTGTTGCATAACCCGTTGCTTGATTAGTGTTGATTCGGCTCTCCAACTAAGTAGTCGTAAGGCCCGGCATTCAGTTAGTTACGCAAGTCTAACACCCTCAGGATTCAAATCTTGAACCCAACACGAAATTTCAACACATGAAACTCCAAACGTTGAACACCAAACGTGAAACCCGCTCTTGTTCTGAATGTAAATGGGTTTTCTCGATTCATGGAATAAATATGGCAGCCTGGCTGAAATGTGTCTTAGGAGCAGTTCCCTTGTGAATGCGGGCTAAGATTTGTTTTTCACTGTCACTCTCCAAGGATGGAGGAAGCCTTTTATCTCTGATATTATCAGCTTTGGTGGTCTTCTGGAGAGTCTTCCGCTCCTCACTTGAAACTGGACTTTTACCTGCTCGCCATTTTGTTGTCATGTATTGGAAATGGGCCATATTGCAGAGTCAATATGACTGTCAATAATTAAATCAATATGGTTACTAATTATCAAATTACCATGAATACAGTTACGAAATTGACACAACAATTATCAAATAATAATTAATAGCAATTATCAAATTGACATCACATTAAATTAAAACATCAAATTAGTATACCTTATCAAATCAATATATGATTGAAGTCAATTTGTCTGATAAATAAATAAACATGGCTATCATATATAAATATGACTATCAATTTATCATTTTTCTTTAACAGGAAATAAGTGGGCAGGACAGAAAGAGATCCAGAAAGAGGAAAGAACTCCTGTATGATCTAACAGTAAAGTCCGTTTTGAATAAAATGCATGAGGAACCAACACAAACTGATACAAACTTGGATGATGAAACTGCTACACATGACCAATTAAAGAACGTCAGCCACCTGCGTGAAGCAGTATTGAACTGGCGTTCCAAAGTGGCGAAGGAAAACGATGCTCAGGCTCCAAACCTCAAAACAATGATGATCCTGCCAACCTCAATAAACCGAATGAAGAGACTCATGGAAGCAAACAGAGCCACCAGAAGATTGTCCAAAAAGTTAAGCGTGGAAAGCAAATTTCCTCTCAAAGCATGCAATAGTGACATAATAAGTGCAACAAGCTCAGGCTCCCAACTTATGGTTCCTATTGACCCGCTCAGTCTGAAGAGTCTTAGTTTAAGTAGCAGAAGCCAATCTTTACATCAAGAGCCAGGACCATTTACACAGGTGTCGAATCTTCAATCAGACACTATAGAAGATCTAAATATTGTCTCTCAGCAAATAGAAGAAAGCAAAGAACATTCCTTAGAGGGACGGGATTGCAATGTCACTCCATGTTCACTACAACATGATGTGTCTGCAGAATGCTCAAAGAACGTCCAGGAGACGGATATTGAATGCGTCAGTAGTTTGTGTGAAGATGAGTATGACTCTTTCGAAATTCAGACCGATCCTGAAAATTACAACAGCTGTACAGTGAGCAGCTTTACTCTGAGCAGCTTTAATGATGATTGCTCTGAAGATTTTTCCAATACCAATCTGAATGCATTACCTCCCTTGAATTACGATGACGATGCTCATATGAGTGCAAGAGGTAAATTGGGAGGTTTACAACTGTGTGTGCCATATTCGCTTCAAGATTCTTGTGACAACGCAAACTTCTCTTCTCTTATTGAGTCTCAGGGACAGGTAAGTTGTGTTAAACATAACCTATTTATTTTTCAGTACAAACACAGTGCATTCAGGATTAATTTAAAAAACAAAATACAATGTACACTCAAACACAATGCAAACACACGCACAAAACAATCTCAAACACAATATAAACTCAAAGGCAACACACATTAAAAAGAAAACAAAAATAAAACCAAGAGCAAAACCAGAACAAAAGCATTAAATATCTCTTAGATAACAGTTTATAAAGAGTGCAATCATATATTTTTGTTATTTATTTATCATTTTATTTATAAAGTAGGACTGGTAATTATGTCAGCATATTTCACCATTTTAATTTATTATTTCCTTCTTAGTACTGAAGTTGTCAAGGTGGGGGGGGGAGCAATTCAATTGTAACACTATTTATCCATAATGGCATTGCTTCAGTCAACAAAGTGAATTGTTAGGCACATCTGAACTATGTAAACATATGTGTTGTCATGAAATCTATACAGCGAATTAAAAATATACCAATGACTGCATCCAATGATAAATGATTTAACGTATACATATGTAATAAGGAAATATGACTAAATATACCTGTTTGATTGTACTATGAAGTATAGCAAACGACGTGCATTCAAAACACACACACTCACACAAACACACAAACAAACACACACACACACACACACACACACATACACACACACTATATATATATATATATATATTAATGTCGCGGCCGCCGTTGTTGTTGCTGGCCCCTCTCTCTTCCTCGGTGGGTAAGGGGTGTCAGACCCAGTTGCCGCGATTTACCGGGATCACATCGAATGGTCAGATGTTGATAACCACTCTCACACTCAGACACCACTAATAATCTTGGGGGGATAGGATAACTTTATTCCGATATGTGGGGTAAAATGTGAAAAGCCGGCGAGAGTGTGTGTGAGCAGGCTTGTGAATGCCATGTGAGGGATGCACGGGACGAACAAACAAACAACCGCACCAACACACACTTTCAAAAACCGAGAAAGGGAGCCCAACTCTTGAAAAAGATTTAACAAAGAAGTTTATTTTTAAAAAAGAAAAACGGTCTTAACTTTCACACGGTATTAGTCATTCATGGTGTTAGTCATTCATTCCGAGACGCCTATATCCAACATTCATGGGGCAGGGAAAAGAGCGATGAAAATGAAGAAAAAAATATGATGAATAAACTAAAATTTTTAAAAAAGCAATAAACGGTGATGACCGTTTTCACTACTGCCAAAAGAGAGTGGCACAATAGTTTGGGCATAGCCCCAATACAAAGCACAACTAGCGGTAATGACCGCAAAAAAAAAAAAAATCTAACTCTAAGAGAGTACATGTCTCACAAATAGTAATGTCAACAAATGCTAATTTAGAACCGTGGTGATAACCGCAAAAATTATCCAATAAATAATGAATTATTAAAGTCAAAATTAAATGTTTGTAGAAAATAGTTTGATGCTGATAATGTTTATATTATAACTATCCTACCTAAGTAATGCACCTCTTAAAAGCTTTCCTACTTACAAGTTTGAAATAAACGTTGAATTGTCGACGCACTGGTGAACACAAAATGTTACAGTCACTGACATCTACAAATAAACACACTTGATGACGAAAACACGGCAATACTTGTCCCACATTGAAAAATGCTGGAACACTGATTCTATCTGAAGAATATGGATGGCTGTCTTCGACGACAGTATCAAATTGTAGCTCACGGACACCTGTCTTCTGCGACGGTTCCAAAATCTCTCATGGAGGGCTGTCTACAGTGACAGTTCCAAAAACGTGAGTGACGTGGAATATTCTCATCCTAGACACAGTCCCGATCCTTCAGTACCTGTGGTCCCTGATGGTCAGCCACTGCTCAGGTCTCGAACCCCACACAAAGTAATACAGACAAGCTTTACAGGTTGCCTTGAACTAATTGAGTGTGAAAAAACACACATCCAACTCTATACTGTACATGGAGAATATTCAATTCTTTCTTCCCCGGTTATGACAAAGATAGAAAGATTGTCCAAACTCAGTGTAGGCACTAATAAGAGGCTTCACACCTCTCTGTAGTCCAGACGATGCACACTAAATAAAATAGCTCCCATCAGTCCTTTTATACACAATCAATTATCATTCTCTCACAGAAAATTCCACTCGTTTATCCCTACTCTACTAAGGCTATGAAGGTGCATTACCCTGAGGTGCAAAACTCCTAAAATATAATCCCTAATAAAATTTATAATTAAAAATATTAATAAAAACTAAACACATTTTCCACACATTGTAAACCTAATTATCAAACATCTAGCACTAATATTTTATCCAGTGTATTTTTATAGAGATGAGAAAAACATGAACTTAGCAAACTTGCTGGCAGTGTATGTAAACAAAATAAACAAACGCCCTGACAATAATTTGGAAACAAACTCACTGTCAGTGTTCCTAATTAACCCGTCAACCTGCTCGCAGATGAACCCCTCGAACGTCCGTTGGTGGGTCTCGCATGGGGCAAGTGGAGACAATCAAGGGTAAAAAAATAAATTTTCATGATTACTCCCCCCATTTTTTCATGACAATTAACATGCACCCACATAGATAGGATTTGACATATTCACTTCTCTAAACACTTTCTTTCTCCAAAACTACTGCTTTTACATTTTCTTTATTTTTACTAATACCTTGCCATTTCGTGTACATTATTTCACTGGTTTCACTGTTTGCTGTTTAGTATGTGCTGTGTCAGCCCACATGGCAATAGAGTCTAAACTAATATGGTATCCCAAGTCTTAATGGTGACAACATCTGGCCTATAATTCACTCTTTCCTTAATATACACCTCTCCAAGTTCATCGCGATGCTTTTCTATCTCTGTCATTGCAGCCCATTTCTCAAATAGCATGATACTGATGGTGGATGTCAAGTTTCTTTTCTGAGCATCTCTAAACAGTTTATGGTACTTTAAGCTGAAATTTTAATTCTCACACACAATGCTCACTTAGGGGCATGTATTTGTTTATATCTTTTACGGGCAGTGCATGGTGTGCATCACGTGATAGTATGATGAGAAAACAAGACTGGGGAGTTGCCCAATGAAGAGTGCAAATCAAAATTACCCAAATAGATAGAGAGAGAGATAGAGAGAGAGAGAGACAGACAAATAAGATAGATAGATAGTCAGACAGAGACAGAGAGATAGATAGATAGGGAGAGACAGACAGACAGACAGACATATTGATAGATAGAGAGACAGACAGAGATAGATAGATAGATAGATAGATAGATAGATAGATAGAGACAGACAGACAGACAGAGATAGATAGATAGATAGATAGATAGATAGATAGATAGATAGAGAGACAGACAAATAAGATAGATAGATAGTCAGACAGAGACAGAGAGATAGATAGATGGATGGATAGATAGATAGGGAGAGACAGACAGACAGACAGACATATAGATAGATAGAGAGATAGACAGGTAGATAGATAGATAGATAGATAGAGACAGACAGACAGACAGAGATAGATAGATAGATAGATAGATAGATAGATAGATAGATAGATAGATAGATAGATAGATAGATAGATAGATAGATAGATAGATAGATAGATAGATAGATAGATAGATAGATAGATAGATAGATAGATAGATAGATGACGTTAACGTAACTAATGAACTTTGCTCACTATAAGCAATGATGTACACCACTCACAATTATAGGCCTTCATAATTTTCAAGAGCAGCTAAAATTACACTTGTTTTATTAAGAAACATAAAACACATAAATCAGAGGACGTGGACCCATAACAATGCATAAATAATATAGAGTTAAATGAACTTCACTTCTTACTACCGCTGAGACTCGACCATTGTATAAATCGTGTGTTTGTTCACTTACTTTGATAGAATTGCTCTCGATAGAGCTAAAGGAACGATTAAACGCGAGAAAAGAAACACCTAAAGAACTCTGTAAATCGGAGTGTATTAACGTAATGTGCTACTATAATTCTCTTTTGTGTCTTGATTTTTAAATACAGACCGAAGTTCTGAAGACACAATTGTACTGTGCGAAAATAATTTTTTGAAACATAATATTGGAAGCGCAAATCCGATATATGATAGTGTTAATGATGATTACTGGCTGTTTTGGTTCTAGCTGCTAGCTACTTTCACTTTGATTTATTACTCTCTCAATATTTTATTATTTAAAATATACATAGATTTTCTAGAAGGCGTGAACTTCAGAAGAATACAAATATAATTATATGGGAAAATATTATTCCTCATACTTTTGTAATGTGTTCCAAACAATCGTTCTTGATTTATTTGTTATATTTTGTTCCATACAATCGTTCTTGAATTATTTGTTGTATTTTGTTCCATACAATCGTTCTTGAATTATTTGTTGTATTTTGTTCCATACAATCGTTCTTGAATTATTTGTTGTATTTTGTTCCATACAATCGTTCTTGAATTATTTGTTGTATTTTGTTCCATACAATCGTTCTTGAATTATTTGTTGTATTTTGTTCCATACAATCGTTCTTGAATTATTTGTTGTATTTTGTTCCATACAATCGTTCTTGAATTAATTATTTGTTGTATTTTGTTCCATACAATTGTTCTTGAATTATTTGTTATATTTTGTTCCATACAATCGTTTTTGATTGTTCATTAGAAAACTAGTTCTACAGTTAAATATTATACTTTTGATACATGGGTTTAATCTTTATCAATTCCATAATTTAAATACCGTTACGTTTCTTTTCAGAGTGTGCATAGTGCTGATATCGGTATGTATACATATATTCTATTTCCAAATATTTATTTATGTAAAGTAACGCAAAGGTTACTCATATAACATGTTTATGAACCAAAAAACCCCATGAATACGTCATATAACCAACACAATCTTTATCTTGTCATTGAACGGGTCATTATTAGTGTTGGTATTGGAAACATTTCCCACACTCATGTATGGATGCAATTATCTCTGTGCACCTCTGTAAAAAATATATTTTACACACTCGTGTATGGATGCAATTATCTCTGTAAAAATATATTTTACACACTCATGTATGGATGCAATAGGTTCCTTGCATCTCTGTAAATGATATATTTTTGTTTATACTACAGGTTAGGTTAATAACGTGAAGATGCATGGATATCGTATATCTTATCTCCCCCACCCCCTCATCTGTAGGCACTTAGCAAGCCACAAATGTAAGTGGATGCACACGACAGTCGCATAAACTATATAGCGCTCTAACAGCCCACTGTTACGCCTCGAGTGATGTAATAAGACAACATCAACAGGATCAACAGAGTACCATGAAACACCTCGTCACTGTAATAATTAGCCAAAGGGTATCACTACAAAACATAATAATTAAATACAACAGACACAATGATGTTTACAGATGGCACAATTGAAATCGTTGTTACGAGATACAGAAAATGAGCCTAAGTAACAATGAAAGCGTCAACGTTTTCCAAATATTTATTTTTATTACAACTTAATTTATATTATATTAATACCTGTTGTTGAAGACATCTTGAGAGACAGGTGCAGTCTTCTAGAATATGTCTGCAAATGGTGCAGGGTGTCGATTAGTTCTGGGGGTGTTACAGACCATAACTCAACCAACAAGCACCAGATATTTTAAAAGCGCACGCTATCGAAACAGAAAGTACATAATGCACGGATCGTAACAGAAAGTACATAATGCACGGATCGTAACAGAAAGTACATAATGCACGGATCGTACAGAAAGTACATAATGCACGGATCGTAACAGAAAGTACATATTTGAGAGCGAGAGTAAGTAAGATTTGAGAGCGAGTGTAAGAGAGTGAGAGCGAGAGTAAGTAAGATTTGAGAGCGAGAGTAAGTAAGATTTGAGAGCGAGTGTAATAGAGAGCGTGAGTAAGATTTACTGAGTTTGGCGTGCATTGTGAACACTTATAGATGTTTCTGTTATGATCCAATAGCAAAGTCTGAGTGTGCATTATGTATATTCTGTTTCTATTTACGATCCGTGCATTACGTTATTTATGTTTCTACTACAAACCTACAGCAAAGTCAGAATACGCATTATGCACTTTCTATTACGATCCGTGCATTATGTACTTTCTGTTACTTACTCTCGCTCTCACTCTATTACACTCGTTCTCAAATCTTACTCTCGCTCTCACTCTCTTACTTTGCTCTCTCACTTCTTTACACATGTACTCTCTCTTCTTTACACTCGCTCTCACTCTCTTCTTTACCTTCGCTCTCACTCTCACGACGCTAGTGAAATATTCACTTTGTTCAGAAGGAAGCGTTGACGGTCTGTGTTTAAAGACTGCATCCATTGTCGACAACGACAACCTTTCGTTAAAACCTCAGTCCATACCATCATACCTGAATTATAATTGTCGCTGTCTCTGCGCCCTACGCCACAAGTGGTTCATCTTGCGGGAGACACTTTGCACTCTTACATCAAGCCGGCAGTTTGATGTATTCATACACCTTGCAATCATTGTCAACACCATTATCATATCCCTCGAACATCATGGAATGCCCGACCTGATGTTGGAAGTCCTTCGGATCGTAAACGATGTACGTGTATTGTGTTATTGTTGTTGTATCTTTCCTTTCATCTAACACAACACCTAACCCATCATCTAACACAACACCTAACCCACCATCTAACACAACACCTAACCCACCATCTAACACAACACCTAACCCACCATCTAACACAACACCTAACCCACCATCTAACATAACACCTAACCCACCATCTAACACAACACCTAACCCACCATCTAACACAACACCTAACCCACCATCTAACACAACACCTAACCCACCATCTATGAACGCTTCGTTTGTACTTCATATGTTCGACTGTTGCTTGTACTTGTCAAATAATGTTTTAATTCGTTTGTGTTATCTAAGTATGTTCTTGGCAAATGATGTTTTAAATTGTTTGTGTTACCTAAGTATGTTTTGTCATTGTTTTATGTTCGTTTTACTCTTTTCAGTGTCATTGTAAATGTCTTTCTAGTCTTGTCCTTTTTCAGATCTTTACAGGTATCTTTCTAGTTTTGGCCTTTATCAGGTTTTATAGGTCTATTTGTTGTCATCTCATATTTCAGCTCTGTACATGCCTTTGTCATCTCATATTTCAGCTCTTTACAGGCCTCTTTATTGTGATCTCATATTTCAGCTCTGTACAGGCCTCTTTATTGTGATCTCATATTTCACCTGTGTACAGGCCTCTTTATTGTCATCTCATATTTCAGCTCTGTACAGGCCTCTTTGTTGTCTTGACCATTTTATTAACTTTACAGTCCTGTTTACTTTTTATATTTTCCCTGTTTAGGCATTTACAGTCCTCTTTGCGGTAGAAGCTGCACTAAAACTGACTGGAATGGGTTTCAGAAGCTACTGGCAAGATTTATGGAACCGTTTTGACATTGTGATTGCTACTATTGGCATTATCTACTTAATGATGACCAGAATAGCTCGTTACCAAACCACATATCTGTTCATCATGCGGCCTGTTCGGTTGGTAAGCAAATGTAAAATCGAAATAAAATTAATTATGACCTACGAGTATCTCCTCATGTTATTTTCATTATGCTGACGATGACGACGACGACGACGATTATGATAATGATCAGAATGAAGGGGACAAAGATTAGAAACCAAAAAAGTAGTAAAACAGTGGATTATTCAAATTTCCGCAGCATTACAGAGACCAACAGGACAGACTGCATACAACTGGAGTAAAAAATCATTTTCTATCACTAATGTGTGTGACATGTCGGTGACGCTTGGAAATCGTCCCTAATTGATTTGGACTTATAACTGGCAAATATTAATTATACACACTCTACACTGACAGGAAGGGGGACCATCTGAATCAAACGATTAGTTCTGTCATGCTTGATTGACATTCGCAATTGTAAATAGGCAGAAGTCTGCCGCAAACCACCTTCGGGGTAGGGGAGGGGGGAAGACCTGTCGGCTCTTTGTAGTAGGGTAGTTTCTGCAAAAGACAGTCATGTACGGACAGGTGTTAAACGGGAGAGATGACGGTCCCGGCTGCCGGAAGCGAAATCTAAAAAAAAATAGCCCACCAGCCCTCATACCAAGGCACTGTGAAAATATTCCTTTTACATTAATTCTAGTCAGGTCTTGAAAGGCGATCAAGAAGACGCATGGTAAACTATCTGTTCGAATTTAAATTATTGTGTACACTATTGTTCATATATTGTGATATATGTTAGAATTCTTTATTAATTGATTCATTGATATGTATCATTCATGATTGAAATGCTTTATTAATGAATAATGAGGGAAGAACAAAAAGGCTACTTAATCTAAAAAGTATCACCAGGAAGCATTGCTAAGTTTCCATTTTATCACTTTATAACTCCATTCTTTCTTACTTTCCAGTCTCAACAGTTTCCTGCAATGGTATTTATTAGCCCATGTCACAAGGGAAGAGATAGAACCAAAATTATATTTTATTTCACGATCTAAAATGCTAACAGACTAGGGGAAGTAACCTGGTTTTGTTATTATGCACGACATGTTATGTTAAGTGACTCTAGAATCGTTCACCTAAGATCTCATTAGTTAGACAGATGTTGTAGACACAGTGTGTGTTATCATTTCTTGGTAAATAAATAAATATATAAGTTTGCCGATAACGGATGTGCTGCATGCAGATAAAAAGCATGCATGGCTGGATTATGTCACAAGACATAAAGCTTCTAGAAGTGTTTGAGGACTCTTAGTAAAACTGTATAAGGGAAGAAGGAAGACATACTCTTATGCTGAAAACGTGGATTTATGTGAAGACATCATACTTCATTTTGTGTTAATTTCATAAAGAAAGTTGGGAATATCTCTTTCCACCCGTTTTTCATCCGTCTACTGCCTAGTGTTGAAGTGACGAGGTAACGTGCTTCAATATTTTCCTGGCAAAGTGGGAAGTCCGCCTTCAAAACAGCTTATGCACACAACATTGGTTAACGATAGGGGGGTCATTTTCATCTCCCTGTCTGAGCTTGCTTGATTCCCGGTTCTGCAATTGGAGGGACAGCATCTTGATGCCCAATGGACATGGTGTGCATTACATCAGCAATATTTAGCATATTATCATTTTGGGTTGTTTACTTCCAGTTCTTTCAAAAGTACCATCATAAGGAGTGCCCAAGGTCAGGTTACTCTAACTATTTATATAACAATTACATTTTAAAATAGGGATAGACAAATTTACTCCGCCTGAAACATCAACTGTCAACTTGAACATTGTTAAGCTTTATAGGTAACCTGAACATTACCATAAATCTTTTAAGCAGTCTATGTTAACTGAACAACATCGCAATTATAGTCATTATACATTACAATACTAATGCGTTTTGTTTTTATCAGCATTACAAACGGTTGCCGGGGAAGGTTCGGAAAGGAGTGGATATACGACATGGAAACAGTCTTCATTTATTTAATAATGCATTCCCGTGTGTCATGTGTGTGCATGTGTAGCATTAATGTACATAAAAACAGTCTTCATGTATTTAATAATGCATTCCCGTGTGTCATGTGTGTGCATGTGTAGCATTAATGTACATAAAAACAGTCTTCATGTATTTAATAATGCATTCCCGTGTGTCATGTGTGTGCATGTGTAGCATTAATGTACATAAAAACAGTCTTCATGTATTTAATAATGCATTCCCGTGTGTCATATGTGTGCATGTGTAGCATTAAGTATTATTTGTTTATTCGGAATTGCATTCCACTTTTGAAAACAAGAATGAATCAATTGTGTTGTGACATACATGATCGAAAGGTTATCAAACGCATTAGTGTTTTAGTCGAAGTACTGTCTGTTTACATAGTTCACTGAAAGATGTGAATTACTGGTCGGTTAAATGTTGGAAGATGTGGGATATTTGCGCCGTTTTACAACCACAGAATCAGCAACAGTTGAAAGTCGGCATTAAATTGTACGTTATTTTTTAAACCTTTTTGCAATTTAAAAATTCAAAATTTTCTCTCTGTGATTACAGTTACGTATCCTGAAGCTTGCACGGGTTTGGCCGGCCATGAACAACCTTCTGACTGTGATCGTCAATGCCATGGTAGCTGTGGGACATCTGACCATCATTTTCATTATCATTCTCTACATGTTCGCAGTCATCGGGTTGCAGCTGTTTAGCAAAGATTATACAAAGGAAAATTTTGAAGAGAAAGTAGTACCCAGGTACGTGTATTTGAATGCCACAATACTCACAAAATATACAATACTGTAACACCTCTCTGAACAGCCTTGACTCGTTATGACTTTATTATTTATTTATTAATAACACGTAGCTAATTACAAGTGATCGATAAACTTTATTTATAGTTATTAATAATTCTCCAATAAGACCATTTAACTCACATTGGAGGAATAGTGTCATTAAACCTTACTCTTTACACACTTAATAGAGGGTATTTTAGCTAATTCCAAGAAATCACACAATAGAGGGTATTTTAGCTAATTCCAAGAAATTACACAATAGAGGGTATTTTAGCTAAAATCGGTACAGTAGCATATGTATAGAGTGAAGCAGCTTGTTTGAATAATAATCTGATAACAAATTTTATGACATAAGCACATATGCAAATTTTATGACATAAGCACATATTCACAAGTCATCAACAAATTATGAAAAATCACTTAACATGTTATTTAAAGTCTCACGATCAAACGAAAATGTTATCAACAAAGACAGCTTTATAAGACTTTGTTTGTCTTTATCAACAAAGACAGCTTTATAAGACTTTGTTTGTCTTTATCAACAAAGACAGCTTTATAAGACTTTGTTTGTCTTTATCAACAAAGACAGCTTTATAAGACTTTGTTTGTCTTTATCAACAAAGACAGCTTTATAAGACTTTGTTTGTCTTTATCAACAAAGACAGCTTTATAAGACTGTTTGTCTTTATCAACAAAGACAGCTTTATAAGACTTTGTCTGTCTTTATCAACAAAGACAGCTTTATAAGACTTTGTTTGTCTTTATCAACAAAGACAGCTTTATAAGACTTTGTTTGTCTTTAAGACTTCTTCGGGAAAATAGGGAAATCACTTTCCAGGAATTATTCTCTTTGCAGATGGAACTTTGCAGACTTTCCCCATTCTTTCATGATGGTGTTCCGCGTTCTCTGTGGAGAATGGATTCAGGCTCTCTGGGACTGCATGCGTGCCACTGAAAAGGAAGCGATGTGTATGGCAGTATTTCTACCCACCCTTTTCCTGGGAAACTTTGTGGTCAGTAAACCTTCAAACTTTTTTTCTGCTTCGTAGAATATAGTTGACTAGATTATGAAACATATCGGAAGAAACTCATTTTAGAAAATAAACTGAAACATTTCACTACAAGCATTTCGGATTAAATAAATTTCTGACACTTGAAAATAGCACAAAACTATCATACTTTAATGCCAAGGGAGTTTTAATATATGTCAGTAACAGCAGATTTCACAATCTTGCAGGACATACCCGTGTCTAAAAACGAACGTTTAGTTGCTATAATGTTTTATAAAACGTGTTTCCAGCTAGCAAGGTTGCAAGGGACATAATTTTTTATTCCTTCAGTCTTCTGTACCTTGGCGCCAATCATGTTTCAGACTACTTTGAGTTCGATACATCTGATCTAAAATAGTTCAAGCCTTTTATTACGGCCCCTGGAAGAGAGATATATCGAGATTGCAATGTCTTGTACTGTTTGTCTAGTAGTTCTCGTGCTGTTTTCCCAATGACGTCATCAGGTTTCAAATAACGTTGATGGAGAGCTTAGTTTCAAGATGCCGGATGTCCAGCATAAACTAAATCTAAGGTTTTCTCACTACCACATGGCTACAGCAGCATGAGAAGGGGAGACGCAGATTTTCTTTTAAGCAACGCCATTTGCATCGACTTATGCGTCAAGTGCAAATGAGAGAAATATAGTTCATCTGTTAAATGCCACTTCATTTCAAATCTGATCTGTCTGCTGCGATATTGTTTCAGCTTAGTTAATATTTTGTATGTCATAATTTTGTCAATTCAAATTTAGAAGAAGCTGCTAATTGAACTTCTTCATATTTATATCGCGTTTCTTAGTCCAGTTTCTGCTGTTACGTATTACGTAAATATCCACCTGTAAACTGGTGCTAGCACCACTCTACCAGCTCTTGTTTCAACGGTCTTACTTAAGCAGTGCTAGAGTGAAGAAATCTGGCAAAGGGAAATTACTCTTGTCTTAACTTTCAGACCAAAACAATAAAACAGTCTACATCATATCAAAAGAAGTATTATCGCAACCGAACATAGTATATCCTGTATTATGCATTATAACTTATCTCTTTCCAACCTGTCAGTAAACGTCGTGCTTTAATGTCATTAGTACCATTAGTTAATAGTTAATATACCATATAGCATTAATGTCATTAGTACCATTAGTTAATAGTTAATATACCATATAGCATTAATGTCATTAGTACCATTAGTTAATAGTTAATATACCATATAGCATTAATGTCATTAGTACCATTAGTTAATAGTTAATATACCATATAGCATTAATGTCATTAGTACCATTAGTTAATAGTTAATATGCCATATAGCGTTAATGTCATTAGTACCATTGGTTGTAAAGAACAAGTCTTTGTATTTGGTATGGGAAAATATGTCCTTAAAGCTAGCTAAAGAGTACTTTTGGGGATCACGAAAGGTACTAATTGGGTCATCCAGTTGAGTTTTGGCCAGGTTTGGGAGGGAATATTAAAAGATGTCGTTTGTCATGCGACACTGTACTTGAAAGGTAGTATTTAAAATTTCTTACTGTAGACCATTCCTCTTCAAACTGCTGCTTGACATGCTTGTTCTTCCTAACCCACTCTTTTTCTAACTTATTACTGTAAATATGATTAACATTCGTTGGTAAACTAATTCCGTAATCGCAGTGATTTATTTTCTAAGCAAACATTAAAGTCATTCTTGGTTCCAAATGTGAATATAGGTCCTGAATTTATTTTTGGCTTTGCTGTTGAACACATTTGCGAAAGAGGATGACAATAGGGAGAAACAACCAGAAACAGAAACGTTACACTCACCCTGGGAATATGTGAAAGAAAGAATACCATACCTGTGCAAGAACTGTAAGAAATCAAACACTGAGAGTGATTTGTCTCACCTGCCTCCAAGACAACGCAAGTATGCCGCGTTAGAAGGTAAAAATACGTTTTTATTTTATTAGAAAATCGAGAGTAATTTTAATGATGAAAGATATAAGTTATATAAACACATATTTATTTTGGGGTTCGTTTATTCCAAAAGTAAAATATGTGCTTTGCCGTCCACTTTTATTTATCTGTATGATCTGATAATAACACACATCTCTGTCTATTGCTGCTGTTAAAGACCAAAACAGTGTGACTCAGATCAGAAATGCAAATAAACTAAATTACAAAACAGCTGCTATGAAGATAAATATCAAATTTAAAACTGCTAGTCCCAAATGAATACTGTAATATAAAGGATTGAGAGAAATTTGATGCGAGAGTTCCGATGTTACCAATGTACACAGAAATCTGGAGACGACACTGGGCCATTGAAATACAATCATAAGACATATATGACATTTGTCAAGGGCAAAACATTCTATAGTGATGTTGTCTCGTATAATTCCATATACAAAATGTATTTAAGACAAGGGAATTCAAACTTAATCCAGAGTCCCAACGCATTTTACCTATTTCGTTACAACGTTTTGCATGCATGATAACTAACTTTTATCATTAAAATAACTTTTTATACTCTCTCCCCCAATCTATATGTCTGTCTGTCTGTCTGTCTATCTATCTATCTATCTATCTATTAATCTATATATCTATCTATATATCTATCTTTCTAACTAACTACCTAACTACCTATTTACCTACCTACTTACCTACCTATCTATCTATCTATCTGTGTGTGCGTGCGTAAGTGTTTGTGTGATGTGTGTTCATTATACACTTATAAAGACACTTATATGATAGTTATATCCATAGTGGATGTACCATACCCACTGCTCATGATGCATTTATCCTGTTCATTGTAACGTTAGAGTTTTATCTTTGTGCAGTATCCACATAACGCTCATATAAAATGTTCAAAACCGCGGGAACTGGTTGCAAACCTTGCGTAAATCTTAAAACAAATTGAAACTTGTCCGTGTTGAACTATTTTAATTTTGAAAGTCAAACACGAGACTGCACACTATGATCAGAATTGTAAACGGACATAAATAAGTCTTGTAATACAGTTGCAAAGATTGTGTTTATCCCATTATTTGCGTAGCATTCATTAGTCGTAATAAAATAAATAATTTTGAAGTTTGTCATTGCCTTCAGTTTGTTCTGAAGAAGTATGCCGTGCTTGTTCAGAGCAAAGAGTTTTCGTAGTTACACATTTCAGAGCAAAGACTTTTCGTAGTTACACTTTTCAGAGCAAAGAGTTTTCGTAGTTACACTTTTCAGAGCAAAGAGTTTTCGTACTTACACTTTTCAGAGCAAAGAGTTTTCGTAGTTACACTTTTCAGAGCAAAGAGTTTTCGTAGTTACACTTTTCAGAGCAAAGAGTTTTCGTAGTTACACTTTTCAGAGCAAAGAGTTTTCGTAGTTACACTCTTCAGAGCAAAGAGTTTTCGTAGTTACACTCTTCAGAGCAAAGAGTTTTCGTACTTACACTTTTCACAGCAAAGAGTTTTCGTACTAACCCTTTGACTTTGAAAATACTGTACAAAATCAAAGCAACAAACACAATAAGTATTAACCTATGACTTTGAAAATTACTGTACAAAATCAAAGCACAAACAACTGATTTATTTCCATTTTTAAACAATATTACACTAACCTAGGTCTTTCATTATTGAATTTTTGCACATTATTTATGTAATACAAGTGTCTTTAAGCTGTAATACGTGTGTTATCTGCAGTTTTATTTGTGGTGTATACTCTTTTATTTGTGCTATCTGTTCTTTTATTTGTGCTCTTTGCTCTGTTATTTGTACTGTCTACTGTTTCATTTGTGTTATCTGTTCTGTCATTTGTGTTATCTTATCTTTTAATTGTGCTATCTGTTCTTTTATTTGTGTTATATCCTATTTTATTTTATTATTATTTTATCCGCTGTGAAATGTGCGCATTATTCTCTAAGTTTTTCTATCATACAAGAGCATTAATCACTGTGTGTGCGCGCTTTGTTTAATTATACAACATCATTAATCACTGTGTGTGTGCGCTTTGTTTAATTATACAACATCATTAATCACTGTGTGTGTGCGCTTTGTTTATTTATACAACATCATTAATCACTGTGTGTGTGCGCTTTGTTTAATTATACAACATCATTAATCACTGTGTGTGTGCGCTTTGTTTAATTATACAACATCATTAATCATTGTGTGTGTGCGTGTTTTTTTTTATCTTACAAGAGAATTAATCGAAACGTGTCTGCGCTTTTTTCTTCTATTATTAAAAGCACTAATCGCTGTTTGTGTGTGCGTTTTTATTCTATTATTACAAGAGATTTACCACCATTACACGCGGGCAATTTTTAACGCACATATGTGCATGTTCTCCATTATAGAAGAGCACCGATCACTTTAATATGTTCTTTATTCATTAAAGAAGAACACCGATCACTTTAATATGTTCTTTATTCATTAAAGAAGAACACCGATCACTTTAATATGTTCTTTATTCATTAAAGAAGAACACCGATCACTTTAATATGTTCTTTATTCATTAAAGAAGAACACTGATCACAGCAGTATATTCTTTATCTAATAATTTACAGTCTGCTGGAGGCCAACATTGATGTCTATTTTATTTGTTGTTATTTATAAACATATCCCACTGGTAATTATTGGTATGTTGTTTGCTATCATCGCCCACTGACTATTGTCATTCTATTAATAGGTTCAAGAATTGTGCCACCTGTGAGCGTGTCATGGAAAAGGTCTGAAGGGGTACCTGAGAGCGAGTCATTGAAAAGGTCTGCAGGGGTACCTGGGAGCGTGTCATTAAAAAGGTCTGCAGGGGTACCTGGGAGCGTGTTATTGGAAAGGTCTGCAGGGGTACCTGGGAGCGTGTCATTGAAAAGGTCTGCAGGGGTAGAATGCTCTATCGCTCCTGACACGGTAATTTGTTTAGATTTAAATTGTTTGAATGTGTGAAATTGTTTGGAGTTTTTGTTGAAAATATACATTTGTGAAACTGCACACTTCTGAAACTCAAACATTCGAAGATTTCATTGCTCTCACATAACTGTACTGAAACGGTCATCGATATTTGACAACTTAATGATTCGTATATAATCTATAAAAATATGATAATCTAAAAATATAACCTGATATTTCTTAAATCCATGTGATTATTGATCAGCCTGCCAAATGGTTACTCTCTGACAATCGAAAGTCGTGACAGGGTTTACTTATGCATGATACAAGGAAGTGATACCAGAGCAGCAGTGTGGATTCCACAGCAAATGATCGCGTGGGTAGAATGTTTGCCACTTACTGGCGCAAATTGTTGTCTGTGGGCATATTGTTGTCTGTGGGCATATTGTTGTCTGTGGGCATGTTGTATGTAAACTATTATACAGCGGTAATGCTTTGTCCAACAAGTGCTGCGGAAGACGCAACACATCTCAAGGCCAGTAGTGTACAAAGCTGGACATTCTTCAAACATCTGTGAGCAATTAAATATATTCATCGCCCAATGTGGAGAGAAGATCAATTACATTACAAAATGCAGTTGTAGTGATACTGATTATAGTTTGAAATCAACTATAATCAATCAATCAATTTGAAATATAGTTTGAAATCAATCAACTGTTAGGTGGTTTATGTGACATGATCGGAGAGAAGGTACATTTCCTTATTTTTTCAATGATATGGTACATTCGTAAAAGCCATTAGAACCAAATGCTGGTTTTAAACGAAGCTTTGCAATGGTTAATTTTAAAAGAGAATACCAGTATAAATAGAACTACTTATGATGTCGATTAGATAATATGCTAAAACATCTTAAACCCCAACGCAGCAGTGACATCAGAATAGGGTCACTTTTCCGCGACTTGGAGAACACATTTATTTAGGAATGTTTATAGAAAGTCCATATATATTGTCTGATATGTTGTGTAAGGTAACCGTTGAACTGAGTAAACTGTAAGGACATGGTACGTCAGAGAGTGGCATGTACCATACTAATAATGTTATTCTTCACATGGAACAAATTACTAATAATGTTCGTCTTCACATGGAACACATTGCTAATAATGTTCGTCTTCACATGGAACAATTTGCTAATAATGTTCGTCTTCACATGGAACAAATTGCTAATAATGTTATTCTTCACATGGCACAAATTGCTAATAATGTTCGTCTTCACATGGAACAATTGCTAATAATGTTCGTCTTCACATGGAACAAATTGCTAATAATGTTCGTCTTCACATGGAACAAATTGCTAATAATGTTCGTCTTCACATGGAACAAATTGCTAATAATGTTCGTCTTCACATGGAACAAATTGCTAATATTGTTCTTCCAGCTTTGACAGATTTCTCATTCGAATGATTTACAGGTGTGGTCAAATGGAGTAGAATAAAATGTAAAGTTGAAATCATTATTTGCAAGTTTAAAGTTTTGAAGAAAATATATCACATTTTAGTCTTCCAATATATCATATAATTAATTAAATGTTTTATTGATCAATGAATGGTAAAATAATTATTGCTAGATTATGCCCAAAGTTTACAGTCAATATTTTTGTCAGGGACCATGAAAGAAATAGTGGTATAATTATATCCAACCATTGTTATATCGACTTAATTCTGAAGTGCTGCTTGTGAGCTGTGTTCGTGCAATTCACAATTAGTTATCATTCAACACGTCCTCACTGTACACTAATTACTCATAATTAGTTCAACACGTCCTCACTGTACACTAATTACTTTTTGCAGACTAAGCCGACTCCAAACAACCAGAGCACCAATAACGTACTCAATCCGTGCTTGCCTTCATGTCTTCAGATGAGTTTGTAAGTATTTTCCAGAGTGCCAGCCTCGTTGCGTGACGAGAAAATTATAAGGCAAGAATATTACTTTACATGTACCAAGTCTGGCAGTCTGTTGTTTTATTATTTTGACGTGAACAGTTTTGCATGCTAACTTCAGAGTTTGGTCTATAAAAGAATAATGTCTAGTTAAGCTAGTATGACACTTTGGCTTCAGTATGTAAATGCAAAAAGACTTCCAATGGAGCACACTTGTGGGATATAGAATGAGGGAATGAGTGTTCTAGAGCTAGCAAGAGGGTGTTTTGGAGTGTGGGCTGGATTTCAGGGATTGTATGTTATAGCGCATGTATTTGTATGGAACGAAGTATGACATGTTTACCTAGAGTAGGATTTAAATATAGTGAATATGCCATGTATACCTAGAGTAGGAATTAAAATATAGGGAATCACTATTCTTTTCTCTTTATTCAAAATTAATATAATGAATCTCTCTTCATTTCTCTTTATTCAAAATGTCTGGACACATAGCTGTACATGTGAACTAGAGTTCTGGGAGCGAATTCGACGCTGTGCCTTGATTGTTGTCAACAACAACATCTTTAATATATTCATCTCTCTTCTAATCATAGCGAGCAGTATAGAACTGGTGAGTAAAATAGCTGGAACAATATCACAATGTCTGCATTAACACGTCTTTCTTCACACACGTGGAAAACACTGACACTAATTTTTCTCTCGGAAACCAACTTGAACACACTCTTAACCATGTCAATTCCTTCAAGTAGAACACCATAATTCTGGAATGTCACTGTACTAGACGTTTCCCAATATACTCAGCATACTTTGCCATGATACATCAAAATTGTGTAGCATACTCCTTGTGCTTTCCGGATGTAGAGGTCCACAAGCAGTGTACCAGTAGATTCAAATATTACGTGAAATATGAAACTGAAAATGCTACTTGTTCATTGCAAAATATAACTAAAGAGCAACCTAAGTTCCAGTTTATTACAAAATACCTCCACTATATCTTATATTCCAGTCTCAACTTGCAATTTCATACCACAGTATTCTTTGCACGATACATGACCAAGCACACTATATACAGCATATCAAAACAATGTCAAGTGTCAGCACAATATATACAGCATATCAAAACAATGTCAAGTGTCAGCACAATATATACAGCATATCAAAACAATGTCAAGTGTCAGCACAATATATACAGCATATCAAAACAATGTCAAGTGTCAGCACAATATATACAGCATATCAAAACAATGTCAAGTGTCAGCACAATATATACAGCATATCAAAACAATGTCAAGTGTCAGCACACTATATACAGCATATATCAAAACAATGTCAAGTGTCAGCACACTAAATGTGATCGGCTCATTTCAAACATTTGTAGAGATATAGGTATAGTCAGATAGTACATCTTTACACAAGTATAACATATCAATAGCGACATTACATGAAGCCCATTCTCTCTCACTCAGTCAGTTTAACTCACCATTCTCTCTTAATCAGTCAGTGTAACTCACCATCAAGCTAATGGCCACCTTTCAGAATAGGAATTCTTTCCAATCTGAATTCAAAGGGATCAGAGAAGAGAAATTAGGACTGATTGTTTTGTTCTGGCCTTCAAGGAGTGGATTGCTTGACAAAGTAAATGAAATCTGGTTGCATTTAGTTTAGCTTCAGTTAGCTGAATATAAAAATAACCGATTACTAAAATGAACACATAGAATGTTCCAAATCTAACATGCATGCACTAGTAGCGTAAATTACTGAACTATCAAAATCACCCCACGCCCAAAGTCACCTGATAGGAACTTTGAATAGATGATAAAATATTTTACTTGAATAGTTGATAAAGTAAATATTACATGGCAGACACTGATTAGTTGGTTAAGAACAAAGCTATATGGTAGTCACTTTGAATATCTGGTAAGAAATATTACACATGGTAGAAACTATGAATAGTTGATTTAAAAAGTGATTACTTGGTAGACACTTTTAATACTTGATAAAAACAAGCGTTACATGGTAGATGACATATTGAATAGGTGATAAAAATGTTACATTTTATACATTTTGAATAGTTGGTAAAATAACTACATGGTAGTCACTTTGAATAGTTGGTAAAAATGTTACATGGTGGACAATTTGAACAGTTATGAATGGTACTGTCGCCGCTATACTCTGGGGTGACTTTGTAATAATGACTTATACCAACTATGTATAATTAGTTATGATTCAAGACATCTACAAGTGCCGGTGCAAAGCATGGGTCACTGGTTAAATATGTATATCTGCAACTGTTACGCTGATATACTGGTACGTCGCCAATTTGGCTCCGCCCCCAACTCAGATTCAGCTGAGATTTAATGTTTATGAATAATATATATATAATGATTACAATTAACGAACAGAGGTCAAGACGTACTCATTACATTATCACTTGAACTACGAAAATAACGATAGAACTAACAAACACGCGTTTTAAAAATAATAACAAGAAATTTAATAAAAAGAAAGTTAACAAGATTTAGAAAATTCAGTTCATCCTAAGCCAGTTCATTGGACTAGAGTCACTTTCCGGATAGGCACTTAGCTTAAGCACAGAAATGACGTCAGTCTTGTAGACTTGAATTTTTTGCCAGTCAATAGATCGGCACGTCCCAATTCAGCCGGGACAAGTAGAGCGGCCACACAGGCAAACCACAGGCAGCTATAAACGAGAAGCCGAGAATACACAATAAAAGAAAAAACCCTGCAACACAAACATTTGCAAAGCCTAAGTGTCCAGTCCAGTGCTCGATTAATAATTACTAAGTTTGGCATAGGCCTCTGAAAGGAAGAATATTAACATGTTCATAAATAAAACATAGTATATAACATCCTAATAAAACTTAACCATTCACACAAATACAGACGTTTTTACCTATATAGCCAGGGTTTTCTTCTCTCATATACGACCCAGTGTTGTTTTGGGGCGGACTACCCTTTTCCAGTCGTCACCCTCAGACGATTTTTCAGGAAGTAGTGCAGATAACATTTTCACTGTGGTTTTTATTACCCTGCTTAGACCAGCTTCTGACCTGGTCAATTCATTAGCTCTAAGATGATTTATGTCCCTCTAACAACTCTAACCACCCGCTAAGCGTACACACTGACCACACGCTGACCGCCGCGCTCGCAGACATCAAACACCGCTGACATCGAACACCAGTCCCTAAATCTTCCCCACATGTCTCTCATTCGTTTCAGGGCTTCCCTTCTCAGTAAACAGGACGCAATACGCACTCATTCCACAAAATGAAAATTTATATAAAATATATATGTGGGAACATTTCCCCATCATACAACAGGTACACACTTTGAATAGTTGATAAAATAACTGTTATGCTGTAGACACTTTGAATTGTTGATAAAAGAAATGTTACGCGCTAGACAATATTAATAGTTGATACACAAATATTACATGTATACACTTTGAATAGTGGGTAAAAGTGTTACATGGTAGACACTTTGACAAAAGAAATGTTACTTGGTTGACACTTTGACAAAAGAAATGTTACTTGGTTGACACATTGAATAGCTGGTAAAAGTATTACATGGTAGACACTTTGACAAAAGAAATGTTACTTGGTTGACACATTGAATAGCTGGTAAAAGTGTTACATGGTAGACACTTTGACAAAAGAAATGCTACTTGGTTGACACATTGAATAGCTGGTAAAAGTGTCACATGGTAGACACTTTGACAAAAGAAATGTTACTTGGTTGACACATTGAATAGCTGGTAAAAGTGTTACATGGTAGACACTTTGACAAAAAAAAATGCTACTTGGTTGACACATTGAATAGTTGATTAATAAATAGTTCCATCGCCGTTAATAGAAAGTGTGTATCGAACCGACTTATTGTAAATTGTTTATCTGTTCACAATGCACGTATACACACACTAAACTACAAAGTATGTGTGTGTGTGTGTATGTGTGCGAGTGTGTGTGTGTGTGTGTGTGTGTGTGTGTGTGTGTGTGTGTGTGTGTGTGTGTGTATGTGTGTGTGAATTCGAATGTGCACACACTCGCGCAGAGATATGCATGCACACACGCATTTTATTGAATCGAATTGTGTATTCAGTTTTAGTGGTCTAGGTGTGTTGATGCTGGCTGAAACACGGCCAATAGCATACAAGAATAATGTATCATAATTGTTAAATAATCTTTTAGGATGGATTACTGGCTGAAACACGCCCAATAGCATACAAGAATAATGTATCATAATTGTTAAATAATCTTTTAGGATGGATTACTGGCTGAAACACGCCCAATAGCATACAAGAATAATGTATCATAATTGTTAAATAATCTTTTAGGATGGATTACTGGCTGAAACACGCCCAATAGCATACAGGAATAATGTATCATAATTGTTAAATAATCTTTTAGGATGGATTACTGCTATTTAATTATTAACAAAATATACTTTATTATTTAGCATACTAAAACTTTGTCCATTTTGCTAAAATTCTTCAATTAATATAAAATTACTTATGTAGTTAACTCTGCATTCTAAATTTAGTTTAGTTTAATTATTAAATGTTAGTTAACCTCGTTTATTAAATACACATTGTAAATGAAGTTTCCTAAGATACACGTTGTGCAGTAAGTTTAAAGAGTAACTTAGTTATCAATCTCGAAACAATATAAATCTTTTCAAATTTCTTACTCATAATCCAATAAATTCACTTTAGTGGTTTCAGACCGCCTGACACCAAATTCTTCAACAAACAAATTCTCACATGAAATTTCACTTGTTTCTATCCATTTATTTTCAGATCTTTGAGGACTACTATTTGACTTCAAATGCGGAATTAAAATATGATCTGAAAATTGCATCTTATGTGTTCGCATTCTTATTTGTAATAGAAATGCTTTTGCATTGGTTTGCAAATGGATTCGTGCACTACTTCACCAACATCTGGACTCTTCTTGATTTTATAGCAGTAATGGTGAGTTGCGTGCTTGCACTAGTGGCTGATATTTTGCAGTAATATATTCAAATGTTTGCTTGTCTAAAATTAGACACATCATACCATATTTGTAATGCACACACATTTGATGTTCCTACTTATTGGGAGCAATGCTAGAAATAATACATGGCTCCTTACATCAGCACAGTCATCTATCATCATGCACTTAAAGATTATGATGGATTATGGGCAGTCGGCCTAGGATTATGGGTACACCACCTAGGATTATGGGTAGATATGAATTTATGAGTACCTGGTCTACGATTATGGAAGGGTTTAGGCTTATGGATGGGTCTATTATTATGGATATTTGGCCTATTAATGGTTTGATCTAGGATTGTGGGTATTTGGTCTAAGATTATTGGTACTCGGCTTAGGTTTATGGATATTTGGTATATATTTGTTTTGTACTTAGTCTAGGATTATGGCCCCTTGACATAGGATTATGGGTATTTGGTATATGATTGTGTGTACTTAGTCTAGGATTATGGCCCCTTGACATAGATTATAGGTATTTGGTTTAGCAGCTAAAGTACTCGAGAGCTTCTTTAGACATGCCTAAAGATACGTGTGTAGCAAATAAAAATAAATAAACACCGTTATGGCTTATTTCACATCACATCCCATCACATCTATCAATTCCACACCTATTTTTCGTATGAAACGGTTGGTAGCAGGAAGCATGGCTATTTAACTTACTGTTAGACTAACTGGCTATGACCTTAAAGTCCGGAAATCTCTAATTAGTTATCATTATATATTGTTATGGCAATTACACATTAGTTAATGGTTATGATCAATATTATTATTTAATCACCCATACTAATTACAAGTGATGAAAATCTTAATTTATGTCATTAATAATTCTCCGAAAACACCAATTGTCTCTCTCACTTAGCAGATATGCGGGCGCTGTAAACGTTTTCTCTCTTCCACAACATTAAAGACAAACATTTACCGTCACACAATATTTCCATAGTTGGAAAACTTCTAACCAAAAGAGAACATAAATCCATCTTTTAATCTATATTTAGCGAACCCCCACACCACCCACTGTCTTCTCCAACATAACGTTATCAATAAGAAGGTCAATAAATTTATTAAATTAAAATTCAAACATACAACGTATGAATATACTCAAAATAGCTTTAATATGTACATCTCTTCACAGCATTGTTCAGTTACTGCTGTTCATGGATATCATCATGGAAATGAGATTATAGTGTCAGAGACATAATTAAAGTCAGTGCACATGACCCGTTTAAAGATGGCAGATGTTTCACAGTCACTGCCTTTCATATTTTGGCGAGTTCCCATGTGTCCCTTCCAGAGACAGGTTACTCAACTGATCCAGAATCTTCGACATACGCTCCAAGCATGCTGTACTGAATTACTCTGAATTTCACATGTGCTATCAAATACATCAGGAGGAATGTTTGTTTTTGTTTTTTTTGATTTTCCGTGTGCGTTTACTCAACACACCACAAGGAACATTCAAAATAATTTTCGTGAATTCTTGAGACCAACTCAAGCCACAATTTCTGCCTTATTGGTACTCGAATGGAATTTATAAGAATCAACAGGTTTTACTGATAAGTTGACAACATTGCTGGATTCACTAATATAATCTAAAAGAGCACAGTAGCCAATGCAATAGAAACATAAAATGAAATTCAATACATTAAGCACTTATGACTGCAATAGAAATATAACATGAAATTCAATATATTAAGCACACTTCACATAAACGCTTCATTAAAGCACTGTATCTCTTTTGATTGCTTGAAAGGCATCGGTGTCCAGCACTGCACTGGAGCTATATTTCGAATCTTCAACCTTGACCTCTGTGGAAAATATTAATGCTTTTAGGGCTCTAAGGGCCCTCAGACCTCTACGTACAATTTCTCGCTTTGAAGGAATGAGGGTTTGTACATTTTATATGGTTTGTATGTTCATTGCTCTAGAAATTAATGTATGTTCACTTGTTAGGCGTTACCTGATATATCGAGAGTTTATTCACATTGATACAGAACACTGAAGACATAATTTGTACATTTTATAGGGTTTGTATGTTCATTGCTCTAGAAATTAATGTATGTTCACTTGTTAGGCGTTACCTGATATATCGAGAGTTTATTCACATTGATACAGAACCCTGAAGACATAATTTGCACACACTGTCATAGAGTTATATTATCAGATGGCGTTGTGCAGTGATGTATCTACTGGGGTGTTTGTGAGACTGTTGGACAGATGCGTGCAGAGTATAATTGTCTGATTGAGAGAGAAAGAAATAACAAATGACTACTGTTGCCTTTGCGTCACACTACCCTTTGCATTGTTGCAGATTGTGGTTAACGCTCTAGTTCGAGCTATCCCAGAAATCATCAACGTTTACTTTGTTAGCACGATTTTCTGGCTAATCTTTAGTGTCATGGGTGTTCAGTTTTTCTCTGGAATGTTCTACAAGTGTCTGGATCACGCTGGAAAGAAACTGGCTTATGAAAAAGTCTATACTAGGTATGATTTCTTCTGAATTTATTGGTAAAGAGAATTAGAAAGGTGAGAACATGGCTATAGATATAAAATGCTAAAAAATAGAAAGGTGAGAACAAGGCTATAGATATATGTTGGTAAAGAGAATTAGAAAGGTTAGAAAATAGCTAGAGAACTTCAAAGCTGAGACAGAGATATGAAAATGGCTCTTCTTTCATTAACTGCATGCAAATGTGTCACATACATAAGCTGTCTTGAAGACTGAACTTTTCACTCTGCCAGGGAGTATTTAAACAAGTTGCCTCGATGCTTTAATATTGGCCATCAACGGATGAAAAAACAGGTGGACAGAGATATTTCCAACTCACTTTAGTAAAATCGCTATACAAGTAATGAGATCTCATCACAAAACATTTTAGCTACATATATGTTCAGATAGCACAAAACTAAATACTTGCACATTAATACTCAAGTAAAATATTTCTAAGATATGTAATCCATAACATGTCTGATTCTGGCAGTGATTTGTTCCATAGATTTACGATTACAGCAACTAACTGTAACGTGACGTGTAGGACATGTTACTTTTGTATATTCGGAATTATTTGTTTAAACAGCATCACAGTTACTGATAGTAGTCATCCATGTTTTACTTCTTGCACGGAAAAGCTCAAATATGCATGTAGCTATTTCATCCATGTTTTACTTCTTGCACGGAAAACTCAAATATGCATGTAGCTATTTCATCCATGTTTTACTTCTTGCATGGAAAAACTCAAATACGCATGTAGCAATTTCATCCATGTTTTACTTCTTGCACGGAAAAACTCAAATATGCATGCAGCTATTCGTGCAAGGTTTCTGTCTGTGAATTGTTAATTATCAATTTATGATATTTTAATCCAAGATGTATACACAAATTAATAATCCTTTCATACAATCCACACACAGTCACCCGACAGGGGTCTTTTGTCCTTCTTTGGCCACGAGAGCGACTAGGTCAAACCCTGGTACAGTCTGCTAACTAACTAACTCTCTGCTCTCTGTCCAAGTGTTACCAGTCTGGGTTAATATACCTTAATTGAGTTACCTTGTCAATCATCTGTCTTTAACCCATCCCCCCACATATATGTTCTCTATCGACAAAGGAAACTATCCTAAACCCGCACTTGGCTAACTTTCTGTACGTTATTACGTCAATGGC